>JAQGBH010000199.1:0-65400 GCA_034698265.1 Sminthurinus aureus
GGAAATCGATTAGATTCTCATTGAATTTTGATGGAATTCAATGAGATTTTCGACCGAAGTCGTATTAAAATCTCACTGAAGTGTACCATTAAATCTCATTAGATTCTCATCGAACACAATGACATTTGTTTATGAGGGTATCCACAATAGCCAAGATAGGTATATGTACAATGTACGTAGTAGTTTTTGTGTCGGAGAAAGTACGGTAGATTTATTTTGCCAATACAGTAGTAGCAGGAGGAGGAGAAAGGAAGGATTGAGTTGGAGTCAAGGAAAGAATCACCATCTAAGCCAGACTAAGGAAGCTTATCGATATCAATAGAGCAAAAGAAATGGGGAAACTGAGAAGAATATGTATCTAGATCCCAGAATCCAAAGTTTTTCTCATGAATACAAACTATTGACAATTGACCCTTCCATCTTTACTCTAGTGATGCTGGAAAGATTGAGCATGGAGGATTGAACACTGAACATTGAGCATTGAGTATTGGGTACGTGTCCAAAGAATGGCTGCGTGCATATGACATGTAAATGTACTGTACTTGGTGTGGTGTGTGGGAAAATAGAGGACAGATGAAATGGATATGTACAATGTAAATTGTACGGATTGTGTGTACTGTGTACTGTGTACAGTGTACACTGTATGCATGTCGAATTAAAATTCAAACGATATCTGTTTCTAGTAGTCTGCCTACTGCCTACGACTCGGTGATCCCTGTAAAATATCTAGAATCTAGAATCTAGAATCTTGAATCTTGAATCTGGAATCTAAAAGTAGCTCCGAGAGTTGTTAAATCTTTAAGCTGCCAATCTACGATCTAGAATCTAGAATCTAGAATATCCGTAGACTAGCTCTACTGTAACTGAAGAATGAATAGAAATTGTATAGACTAAAACCAAAATAATCTGTCTGCAACTGAAACGTGGGAATTGTGTAAACTGTGGAGAGAAAATAAATGTTTTTTCATTCAAATATCCTGTCACTTTCTCTTTTTCCTTTTATATTTTTATTCCTCTGCTTGCCAACACTGTATTTCACAAGGGTAAATTTGCAAAAAAATCCGTTTCTCATGAAGAATAATGTTTGGCTGAGCAAATCAGAAAAACTCGGGGAATAATACACGTGTATGATGTATGATAAATATGAAATGCTGACCGCAAGCATCACCCACTCATTAAGATTTACTGCTGTGCTTCTCAAATTTTTAATATTGGCTGGCTTATTTGCTGTCCACCCATAAAATTTCACCAGATATATAATAATGCACATGTTAAATTGTTAGCTTGATTACTGTAAATTTTGAATGACGAGCAACTATCAAACTATATTATTCAGGATTAGCGAACAAATGCCAATACAAATGACAATGCCAATGTCAATGCCAATGCCGAAAGGCAAACGCTAAAAAGCGACATTTTTTTACCACTTTGTCTGATGAAGAGTTGTGTAATGTTTCTACTTCAAACTTGATACTGCATACACTGCATCTTTGCTTCAGCTATTATGTGCTGTAGGAATCCAAAATGAAGGTCTAACTTTATACGAGTAAACAAGTAGTGGAAAAGGCGAGATCTGGATCGTAAACTGTATGCAAGTGGTGGCTGTACGTTATACGTTTTGTATTGCTACAAGTCAAAATCCAAAGAGAGCCAAAGATGGGAGATCAAAGTGAAATGGGTTTTGTCACTTGGTTACAGATTTATTTACAAAAGCTTGGGAGCAATTTTTCTTAAAAACAAACGACACAACTGTATTTCTGTATTTCTACCTCCAGCCTTACTGCTTACTGATTGGTGATGCGAATGAAGTTGAGTTAACTTTAGCTGAGCTGAGCTGAGCTGCGCTGAGCCGAATCGCATTTCATTGATTCAAATCCAACCGAGTTGCACAGAGTCAAAGGAACTAACCAAATGTACTTACTTCTCCTGGAAATTTCCTAATCCTTGTCAATTCTGCATTTCATTCTCCATCTCTTTTGTTACACTTTCTCTATACTCTATTTTCAAGGTGATGAAAGCTGCGACTTTGCGGGCAACATTCCTGCGTAAACAGACACGTTTTTAGAGTTTATTTTTCAGGGTAGTACATGAACACAAATACAATGAGCATGTATGATCTATCATCTATCTGTATTTTTTATTTTTCTTGCACCTGCATTCAAGAATTTCAAGAATTTTGAAAATGCTCCACGTAAAATTATCATGTGTTTGTCATCTTTTTTTATTAGCATCCGTTTTTTGTGGAGCGCTAAAATTTAACATTCAAAACGTAAAAATAGCACTAGAATTTCCAGTTTCCAGTGGTTAGTTTCAGGTTGGCAAGCACTAGAGCGGTTTTTATATACCGCAGAACATCCTGTAGTGTAAAATTGCTCTTCTTTTATCTTCATTACTGTACACTGTACACTGTACATAACATATTCGGTATGCTTCTAGTTTATACACATGTAGTGGATTAGGCGTGGTTGGAACTGTGGGATGTGGAGACAGGTAGAATGATTGGAATTTTGGGTTTGGATTTGGATTCGGTTGGTTGTCGTCGTCAGGTTTTTCTTGTTCTTTCTACTTATTCAAGTATCTTTTGTCTTGTTGATGTTCCCGTCGTGCTCCTCCAATCAATCAATCAGCAAGCGTCCTACCTTTAGTGAATCCCGGTGTAGTCAAAAAGATACAAGCGTACATACATCAAGAACCAAGAGAGATAGGAACTACCACTACTGTTGCTTCTGTAACAAATTGAATCTATTTCTCCATCACCTTCCCTGATCTTATCTTATCCTATTTTATCTCATCTTGTTCCAGCTCAGTTCAGTTCAGTTCATTTGTCTACCTCGGTTTTTTTGTACCAAATCGTCTATCCTGTTCCAAAATCAACAACTCAATGTAAAAATAATATACAAATTGCTCAAATGTAACTGCGGCTGAAGGATACGACAGCAAGAAATTTTAAAAAAATGCCCTGATTATTAGAAGTTATAAAAAGTTGTCCTGTTTTTTTGAGAGGGAGATAATTTCACAAGTGTTTTGCATATACAAAACCTAAATTCATAAAAATTTGCAAATAACGTATTTACATCTAGTAATTGTGTATTCTCCCTATTTTCTTTTCAGATTCTCCGATACTGTCCCTCCGCATGGGGTCGTCACTCAATCCGAACGACATCAAAGAAGGAGATGATGTCTACTTTGAATGCCTGTAAGTTATTTACTTGTGTCTGTATTTTTATTATGATTATTATTTACTATACGAATATTTCAGATTATAATGTTTTGAAAATTTTCTGTAATCATGTAGATTGTAAAATGTACAATGTACAATATAAGAGTATTTTATAGTAGATAATGATATTTGTGTTTTTCCACAGGATAAAAGCAAATCCACCATATGAGAAGCTCTTCTGGTTTCACAATGTAAGTCCACATACATTGATATACACTCTGATTTGATATGTGTAAATACCTAACGCTTCGATAGATAGATGTATCTATTTTCTATTTATATGTTGTATTGTTCATTGCCTGTCCGTTTTTTTGTAAAATCGTGTGCTTTCTTACTGTACTTTGCTGCACTTTCTCCTCCTTGTATTGTGAGTTGTGAATTGTGAATTGTGAGGTACAGGGCTTGTCCATAAACGCTCATGTGATATGGAAGCTCAAGAAGCTTTCATGGTGAGTGGTGAAAAATATCCAGGAATCGATGGTTAGGGTTTGATTTGGGTTGCTGTGGTGTACCTTGAAAAAGAAAGAGGAAAGAATGTCTTGTCTGTCTTTCTTTTAGTTTTCGATTTTTCTAGTTTTCTAGTTTTCTAGTTGTCTCCATTTTTGCTTCGGTGACTGTTTTTCTACTACCTGTCATTCTTTTCATTCCGTGCCATGCTTTTGTCTATGGGTTGGTTTGGTTTGGTGAAAAATATACGGAGACAGAGCCAGAGTCAGAGCTCTAGTGAGCCAAAGGAAGTGAAAGAGAGTTGGTGAAAGCAGTTGGTTTGGTCTCGGATTCGCATGTCATACTGTGTTTTTCTTTGGTTTTTTTCATGGAAAGAGAATAAAGATACCATGACAAGAAATGCATACATCGCAGAGTAAACAAGTGATGGCAATGGCGACAAGGATACAAACAGAGAGCTAGCGAGTGAGTGAGCGAGCGATGGGATGCGATGGATGGATGTGCGCTCAAAATATTACTAATACTTTCTCTCAATGTCTGTGTCTCAGTCTCAGTCTCTGTCGATCTAGCCATGATTTCTTTGCTATTGTAGTCACAGAGTGCCATGCGAACCGAGAAAAAATCCAACGACTGTTTACCTTAAACTTCATTTCTTCACAGTTCAACCTTCATACACTACACTACACTGTACAGTGTACACACTAGTACTAGTTGACGGAGGCTGCTGCTGTGTGCTGTTATACGACAGTGTTGTGTTTCACAAAGCTTACACAGTATACTGTCTCTGTAGTACATGAGAGTGCAGTGCAGCTACACTCGCAGCGTTATATTTCATGCACACTGATACTAGATACTAGATACTAGAACACTGTCACCGTATCCAACCTCCTCCCCCTGCATTCACACTGTGTACAGAACGAAATTGCGTGAGGAGAGAAAACAAGTGACAATATTATAAAGTTTCATACCGTGACTTCATTTTATCTCTATCTCCTATCTCCTCAACGCACACAAGTCACAAGTCACAAGTACCAACCACAAAAATCAAAGGTATGTCTATACTCTATACACTACACGTCTAGCTGAACAGTCTACATTGTACATTGTACATATGAAGTAGACCGATGCATATAGGTCAGATATTTTATTCTTACACAAGGAAACAAAAAGTAATCTCAAGGCAGCTTCTCTTGACTCTTGATTGCCTCTTGACGTATCTGTATTGAAAACAAATCACAGTTTCTTTCAATATCCTTTATTTTATCATGTGTTTCTCCCGTTTTATAAGAATAACAATGAGTACACTTTCAATCAGAATAAGTGTTACAAATATCTTCTCACTCGTCAACTCGTGAATAAAAGTATAATAATTATAACAATTATTGTTTTGACAAGGTTCATCATCTGTACCATAACAATACTGTATATTTGCTTTAAAATTGTACTTGATCTGCACTGAATATAGATTATATAGATTATAGATTCTATGTTCAAGCTGTATTTTGCGTAGTTTATTCTGTCCACATTTACTCCATACTCCAAACTCGAGACTGTTACGCTCATATTTTTTTAGGTATACTCCTTTACACATGACACAGCATACATACATACATAGATATATACTTGTGCATACTGAATGGGTATTAGTCATTCAAACGTTTCCTATAATTAGAAAAGGAGAGGAAATAAAGCAAGCAGACAGCAAGGGATGTGTGTCTAGAATCTAGAAACTAGAATCTAGGCTCCAGAATCTAGAATAAAGAGTACAGAAAGTCATGTATTATGTAGCAAAGGACGGGAATGAAATCTAGAGCGTCGGTGAGCGAGCACTACAGGAAAACAAGAAGATTTACGAAATGATGGTACTTATTTTGGAATAATGGAATGCTCATAAAGAGGAGTGAGGTGAAATGTGAAATTGGAAATGCATATGAATATAGAGTAAATGGTGACAATAAAATCAATAGGAAAAAAACTTGACTAGAAAACAGGGAGAAACGGAGAGAGAGAAAGTCGGCTCTGATTTACACTTCCTCTCACTCAATTTCATCCGCGTACACTGTACACTATACACTGCGTACACTGTACAATATACAATAAGCATTGCACACGTGTTGTATATTATTGTATATTGTGTAGGTAGTAAGTATTTTGCACTGTATTTTCTATCGCTTGTAGAGTCTAGAATGTAGAATGTAGAGTTCATAATCTACGTACATATAATACTAAGAAACAGATGAGGTGAAGGCCTGCCGGCTTTATTCATCTGTACAACGTACAATGTATGTTATAGGTTGTATGTTTTATACCTATTCATTTCACAAGGCCATGATAGGAAAAGTTATATGCTTTTTTCTTTTTTTCTCATTTTTATTATCGGCATGTGAAATGAGAATCGTAATCTATGTATCCTAAGTGTATATGTGATATATTATATTATACATGGTAGACGCACATTTTTCCACATATGGTAGATTGTAGACTGTAGATAGTGGATATTTACATGCAGAGGGTCGGTAATGGTGATATATTTTATTTCGCCGTATATTTCCTTCATAAAACACAATACACTACTTTATTTTTTCCCTGTCTCTGTTTCTAGAGTATTGAGAATTGAGAATGGTGTCAATGTTGGTAGTTACTACACTTTGAGCATTCTACAGTGTACTGTGTACAGGGTGCGGCTTATTACATTTATGTCGGATGAGGCCGACGGCCGACATTTAAAAAAAATGTATTGCATTCCACTGTATTGGATTGTATTCTGAAGTGCCATGCCACTAGATATTTTTAGTATTGAGCATTGAGTATTTCCATTTGTGATTTGATTACAATTGCAATGATACAAACAGCATGAGCTAGCCAAAACCAATCAAATGGGATCCAGGGCATGTCAATCCTAATCGTCATATTTTTATACCAAAACTTTGGAATAAAAGTTGGATTTTTGCAATGTGCACCCTAAACCGTAAACCGTAAAACAGAAGGTACATAAAAATATACAAATGTATTGGCAAAAAGCTTATTCTCTTGTCCCATTTTTATTACAAGCCCCAGAATTTTACAGGTTAAACCAAGGATTGAGCGTCTGCTGTTTTAACCATTATTTTTTCAATGTTCACGGGGAAAAACAGAGAAAAATAGAGAATTAATCCCATTTCGGGTATTTTGACTCTTTGGCTTTGGTGTTTGGTGTTTTGTATTTTGTAGGTGTGAAAAAAGAAACTACTTGAGCCTTTTTAGTGCACGACACAAGTTTTTGGAATTAATTGTTATTTTAGTGACGGGGAAACAGAATGTTTAGCTATTATGAAGGAACCACAAAGAAGAAGAAAACGGCTCAAAGTTGTACTTGAACGTTGAACAGTTGGACAAGGTTTGAAGCATGAAGCATACGACATACGGTAAATTGTATAAACTACTCATGTCAAGAGAAATCATAAAATACGGTATTCATGTTTCATAAAATATTTTTGCGTGACTTGACTTGACTTGAGACTTGAGACTTTGCTTTTTTCTTCAAGTTTTTGAGACCAACAGCAAAAGCACAAGCAAACATCGAGATTCATTGCACATAGCTTTGACTTTTGTTTTCCTCTTTTGTTTGTCATATTTTACTTGTGGTGCATGAAATGAGCGCATTTTATTCCATCCTCGAGTATTAATAATATTTTTTTGCTATTCTTATGTAGAAAGTTGTAAATTGTAAAATGTTGAGATTCTAAGCTCAAGACTCGAGACTACTTTCGTCTGCCATGGCAACTGGAAACTTGCACCACTTGCTCAATGCTCAATGCTCAATACTCAATATATCCATGTTATTCACGAATCAAAACTACAGTAAAGCAGCAAAATATGAAAAACTTTGTATGTAATTCAAAGATTAAGCATTGAGCATTGAACATTGAGCAACAGTGCAGAGTAAGAGTAAGAGCAAAGAGTACAAAAGTCAGAGTGCTCGTTATGGTGATTCTGATGGCAAAAAGTGAATGAATGTAATGGTTGAGACAACCATTTCTCAACTTCTTTCCTACCTATGACCTATGCATTATAAATTATACATTACACGGGCCACACACAATATATAATAAAAAGTACACCCAAAAAGACACATTAAGGATTTTCCCAGAATTATAATACTTTCAACTTTCTCAACTTGCACTCACAACTCTCCACAAGTTTGTAGTTTATTACTTGTTTTTCTTTTCAGTCGCCAAGTCCCAGGGTTTTTATTCCTTTCTTCTTCCTCTTCTTCTTTTCGTTTTTTCTCTCATTCGGTATTTTTCTTTTACTACTCTCTATTCTATTCAGAGTCCAGAGTCAAGTTGACATTGACATTTTATAACATTTGTATGTTTTACATCTGTCCTTCTGCAGCAAAAGAATTATTCTTTCTTTATTTCTTTAGCTGTTTAGACTTTACGCAGTTATTTCGATTTCGCTATTTGCCCATTATTCTTATTATTAGTGAAACTGTGGTTATGCAGTCATTTTCATTTTCATTTCCATCCCAACACAAAACTTTTCAATCCCTTTTACTTGTGCTTTTGCTTCTACTACAGTTTTCCTAACTTAATGCACAACAGTAAATAGTGAAAGCATGTCAATTTTTGCATTTTCATTACATATCTCATTACAGTCTAGAACCTAGAAGCTAGAATCTAGAATCTAGAATCTGCACATCAATACTTTTCCTCAAGAGTGCAAATTGCAGGTTGCGAGAATAATTTTTTTTGCAAAATGGGAAAATTTGGAATCAAGGTCAGGGATTTATTTTGTGTTTGTGTTGACTGTAGCAACAGATTTTCCATCTTTAAACATGTACAATATACAGAGACTAAAATAAGGGAGTAAAATATAATACAACTAAATACAATCTTCAAAAATGCCGAGTAAAAACCAAAATTCAAAGAGTTAATTTTATTTAATAACTTGAGCTTTTTTACTTGATTCGAGCACATTTTATTCAGCTTGTGTAAAAAGGCAGACAACGGACAGACGGACAAACAGACAGACAGAGAGTTGATGTCATGTAAATTAAAGAAAATTAAATTTCAAGAAACATAGAATTTGTAGAATTTAGAACACGCATATATTCTGCCATCTATCATGCTTTGCTTTGCTTTGCTTTGCTTTGTGTGTATGTGTGTAAGTCTATGTGTGGGTGCTTGAATCTTAAATCTATATGCAATCTGCAAGAGCTTTTGCTATCTGTGGGTTTATCTTAAATCCTGCTCACGTATATTTAGATTTTGGATGTATGAAAATCTGACAAGGTTTTATTGTGATTACCTATCTACTTTCTATGTATGTACACAGGGAAACATTCTTCATCACAACCGTTCCTCCGGAGTGATTCTGAGTAACCAGAGCCTTGTTCTTCAGAAAGTGAGTCGACCATCCGCCGGAAATTATTCGTGCAAAGCCATCAATGAACAAGGAGTGGGCTTTAGTAATGAAGTTCGTCTCGAGATCATGTGTAAGTAACCAATCCAATCCTTTTGTTTTAATTCTCCTTCTCATTCTTCCACTCTCTCGGCATTCTCTTCAGTTTTATAATACCAAGTCTCGGAATAGGAATAGGAATAGAAGTTAAGCTATGGCTGAACCTCAACGTGTCTTCATCTTTCATCCACATCCACTTCTATCTCCATTCTACATTCAAAATGTCTGCGGCTTCACCCGACATCCATCTTCTCATCTCCTTATTTAGCATGGATACAATTTATACTTCTCCAGTTGACTTGACTCCCTTCAATTTTAACCGACAGCCAAAATACCTCTTATATTACTCTTGGAATATGGATGAAGAAACAATGAAAACAAAAACACTGTAGTCAATTTAACTACCAAGTACCGTACACCACAGTCCAGGTTAAAGAGCAAGTTGATAAGGGAAATGTACAAAAACAACAAATACAACAACAAGAACAAGTACAGCAAAATCCTGGGAATTCAACATTGAGCATCCATCTGTTTTTCCGCTTTTCTCTCCTCTGTACTTTCCATTTCTTTTTAAGATTCCAATCCTGATTTAGATTCTAATTCCTGACGTATCCTCTCTCTTTCTCTGGCTCTTTTTCTCTCTATTCTCTAGACTGTTTGACTTGCACATTTGCCTCCGCCTGATTTGATTACATTTCCCAATCCATTTGAAATCCGAAATAACTCCCTCCAGCTTTCTCCGTCTCATCTCCAATCTATCTCCGATCCACTGCATACGGTATGCTTTCCCTTTTCCCTTTGCCCCGTTCTTCTTTCTGTTTTCTTCTTTCTCCTTTTCGCCTAAAATCACTAGACACTAGACACTAGACACTAGTCACTACCCAACTAACCAGCCAGTCAGTCAGTCAAGGAACCAACAACTCACCGATCGACCGACCGACCAAGCAAACAAAAAACAACCAAGTCCAAGTCCAAATGTAAAAAGTAGTGGACAGCTGGAAAAGAAAATTTAGAGTGATGAGAATTCAAAGGAAGAGCCGAAAGTGGGGATTTTAAAAGTAAAAGTCAGAGTCAAAGTTAAAGAGTAAGCGTAAGCGTAACATGAACGTAAACGCCAACGCCAACGTAAGAGCTTACACTGTATTATACAAGATTGGAAAGGAGATGAGAGCAAGGAGAAACGCACAGTAGAACCAGAAAGATAAAGAGAGAGAAGGAGAGAAAGCGAGGGTTTATTTGTATTTACAGAAGAAATTGTGTGAGATAGAGCTTATATAAGGAGGAAATGGAGAATGGAGAATGGAAGAGAATGAAAGGTGGAATGAGGTCAGAGGTTGCTGAATTGTATTGTCTAGATTCTAGATTCTAGATTTGAGATAGAATCTGGATTTGGATTTTAGAAACTTTGTGGTGATTTTGTAAAGATCTCCTGGAGACTCGAGACTTGAGATTCGAGACTGGAGACTAAAGACTTTGTATTTTCTAGACAACTTGACTACAGACTGTTGACTATATTGATGACGTACTGTTATTGTAACCCACGTACATAATAACACAATATAACCTGGAACTACTCGTGTATGATTTTTTCGTGATTTTTTCGTAGTTCTACGGGATATTTTGTGTACCGTATTTCGTATACTTTAGACTACGATGAATCTAAATTTGAAATTGATATTTATTTTATACAATTTTTTCAAGGCAGGATAAACATATATAAAAATTTGAGATATTTTTTCTCCGTTGATCAATGATCAATACATGGAATACATTTAGAATTTAGAAGGTACAGTCTAGAGTCTAGAGTCTTCAGGCATTGTAAAAGCCTTTATGTTATGTATGTTTTGTACATATTGTAGATAGTAGATGGTTTTATAATATAAAGTACAAAGTACAAACTAAGGTTGTCTCCTTTTCTTTTCACAGATGCTCCAGCATGTCAGACAGAGTTGTCAGGTTCAGACGCAGTAATTATAGCAGCTTCTCGCTCCGAAGATGTGAATATAACTTGTGAGATGGATGCACTCCCTGATAATCTCAAGTTCTACTGGACGCACACGAACACAGTGGGGGAGAACAGTGACATTGTGCCCGAGATTTATACTAGCCTAGGATCCAAAAGTTTGCTTCGTTATCATCTTCGAACCGAAGAGGACTTTGGCACCATTCTCTGCTGGGCTTCCAACGAGGTACATCTTACATTTTATACGCATATGATATTCATATTTATATCAATATAGCTATAGAATAATATTATACATCTATGTACAAAACACAGCTCACAGTTTACAGCTTCACACAGCTCTTTTGTATAAATATCTTTTGCAAAAAAGATGAAAAAATATATAAAGTTTCCAGCAAAACCTCTACAAACTTTCTCATCATAAATAAAACATAAATACTGTGTATTTTATGTAGTTCAAAAAACTATTACTACTCAACTTTTACTTCTAGTGTAAACTTTGAACAGTGAGCTTTGAACTTTGAGCTTTGAACTTTGAGCATTGAGCATTGAGCATTGAGCTGATGACAAAATTCAATGTAACATTATGTTTTCCTCTTTCTTTCTGAACAGATTGGAACGAGTGCAGAAAAACCTTGTGTTTTTGTTATACAACCTGCTGGTAAGTATCAAAACTTAAATTATCTGAATATCATTTTTACATCCATCTTTTATTTTTGTACAAGGGTTGAAATTTTACTTAACATTTCAAAAATCTCATTTGGCTACAAATAATTTTTTTTGGATCCATTCCACATTTCAATGCGATGGTTTAAAGACAGTGTAAAAGTTTCAATTTCTTTTTCCATTAGCTGTATTTTTGGGGGCGAGGGATGGGGGTTGGAATTGGAATTGGGTTCTAATTGTACAAAAGTCTAGAATCTAGAATCTAGAATCTAGAGTCTAGACGAGACAATTATAATAGTAGTCATAGTTTTTGTCATGTCGGGAACCACAAGCAGACAAACAGTTGAACCTTTCCCATGGTGGGTGGTGCCGTCGCCTTCTTCTTCTGCTTCTACTCAGTGTACTATTACTGCTAGTTTTGAGCTTTGCGTCTTTTACTCTACTACTTGGTCGTTTCGTGTTCCACTTGCTTCTCCGTTCTTCGGATTGCATGTGCCGTGCAAAGGAAAAGTAAGTGATAGAATTTTGATGGTCGTGGTGGCGACGAGCAAGAAAGCAAGCAAAACCAAGAGCCAGAACGAGAACCAGAATCAGAATCAGTGCCAGTGCAAGACGATGGTGAATGTATAAGATAAATTAATAATTTTTATTCGTATAGCTCTGCAACAGCACTAAGCACAGCCAACTCATGCACTTTCCCTTCCTTTCTCATTCCTTTCCACATACAACATGCCATACAACGTACAAAAGCTCAGCTGGAACTGGAATCGAATCTGGATGGCGGCTGTGAATCTTACCGAGTGTTCTGCGTGCACACTAGCCTCTAGTCTCTGGTCTGTAGACTGTAGACAGTAGACAGTAGACGGAACGAAACATGCTTATTTTCTCTTATACTTTTATCACTATATCTTCCTCTACATTTATACAAAGTTAAGACTACCATCATTTTTTGGATATATCTATGTATCTTGTACTTGTACTTATGCTACTATAGGTATAAAGTACTATAGTATACTCCATAGTTTGTTTTGCTATCACAAAGCTGTATCATTCCGTTTCCGTAAGAAAGCAGAAAAACTCATCCAATTCGAGAAAAAAAATGAAGAAGAATTAGAAATAACAAGTACAAAAACCCAGACCAGACCAGACCAAACCAGACCACTAAAGTTACATAGATTCTAGAATCTAGAATCTAGAATCTAGTGTCTAGAGTCTAGAGTTTTTAAGATGTTTTAGCGATAAACTTCCATTTCAAATTCAAAAATTATCTTTACGTCCGTTCATGGTCATTTGATGTGATCTATGTATACAGTCTACAGTCTACAGTCCACAGTCTAAATGTAAAGGGAAGCACAAGAACTTTGTGCTCTGTGAACTTAATACGTAATCCATCCTTAGTTCTCAGCCTGTAGAACTGGATGTAGAAAATAAAAGCTTTCATACCCGGTACATGGTACATGGTGCAATGGTACATTTTGTGTAATTGTGGATAGATAGGTTGCATAAAAAATTTGAACTAGAGAGAAGAAAAAAACCAAAAGCCACCAGAACCAGCACTAGCACCGAACCCAGAGCCAAAACCAACGGGGAAAACTACCTAATCGTTACACAGGCACAAAATTTCCAATTCCCATTCCAAATCCAAATGTTGATGCGAAAGGAGCAGATGACGTTGAAGAAAGAAAGAAAGAAAGAAAGAAAGAAAGAAAAAACATGAGAAAAAATGAAATAATGGATTGAGAAAGCAAACCACAGAGACATTATGAGCAAATTTCATGTACATTCTACATTCTACATTTGGGCTATTATAACGTGAGGATTCACATTATAATACTGTAATGTATAAGTAATTGTACGATCATAGAGAGAGAGAGAAGCATACACATTACACATGCACAAACTGTGGTAGAAACATTCACGACTGGAAAATGGTCACACAAAGTGCATGGATAATTTTCCTGAAATTACGCCATAAACTTGACTTGAGAGAAGAAAAATGTACGCATGAAAAATTTGCAGATGTGACTAGTACTACTTGACTACCAGACTACCAGACTACCAGACTACTACTAGAAGAAAGGAAATGAACGCCAGCGAATCCAAAGTTGGTTTCTCCCACTGTATAATCTTTGCTGTTTCCTCAACGTGGATGTCTTATGCACATTGGCATTGTACAACCAAACCGTACCGTGGTCCTTCTCCTTGTCGATTTCAATGTGGATGTGAATGTCGTTGTCGTTCCCTTCGCCCATCTTCTTATGCTTTGTCCGTTTTGGTGCTCACTGTGTTGTGCAGCACAAAGTACAACGTATAAAGTATGAAGCATGAATAGATCAAGGGAAATGCAAAAGTAAAAGTTGATTTAACGGCCCCTTTACATGCAATATCCAAATGCAACATTATTTTTTCCTCCCTCTTCTCAAGTTTAGTTTTTGTCCTTGCCTACTGATATCCTTTTCCATCACTAGACACTAGACACTAGTTACCAGATACCTCGTCTCGTTTGCTATTTTTTTATCCCTTTTTCTTCAACTTTCCCACAAAATTGCAGGGATAATGAGAATAATGGGCCCTACTAAAACATTTGCAAAAACCTAGAGTGTGAGAAACTCCATATTCCATAGAGTAACCAAGGTTTTCTACATTCTACATTCTACATGCCTGTGGTCGGTGGTCTACTTTTACTGCTCTCTATTTTCCATTTTCTGAATGTTTAATGTATTATCCATATTTTAATTTTTTATCCACCATTCCTTTGCTTTCAGTAAGTAAAGGCTAAAACTAGAGATGGAAAAAAATTAACTGCCGTTTTAATGATAAAAATGAGCCAACGTTGATAGTTGATAGTGGCGCACCATTTTGCCATTTCTTACCGCTTCCATCCACAATCCACAGTCTTCTTTGGAGAACAATTGAATTTTTCAACCAAGTTTTTGCAATACCATTCCATTCGTATTCGTATTTGACATGGATTTGTTTTCCTCCGTCATCTTTGCATCTCTTTTTCTTTTAACTGTAGAACTGAGGACTGAGCACGTGTATACATTTTCAGTGTATTACTCAAAACTCAAAGCTCAAAACATGTACATGATGTCCTTATTATTTCCACAGGAAAAGGACAAGGACAAGCACGAAAAAGTGCAATATTGCGCATAACATATGTACAAGTGTATTTTAAGTAAAGTCGTATTGGCACGTTTCACTTGTCAAATACTTTGGAAAAAGGATCAAACGCTTTTCCCTTGTTTTTGTCCGTATTTCAACAAGGAATGCATGTGCACTACATGTGCTTATGTTTGAAATCCAAATCTGGTGAATGCGTGTGATTGTGTTGAACATAGACGGATGTGAATACATGTAGAACGTAGAGTGTAGAGTGTAGCGTGTATGAAAGTGAGGTTAAACTTATGCTGTGTGCTTTGTTGAGCCAAACCTTCTGCTTTGCCTTCCCTTTCACTTTTCCTTTCCTTCTCGTACTTACTTTCTCTACCAAGCAGAAGTAGGCCCAGAGCCAGAACCAGAAATACAAGCAAAGCCAGAATCCGAATCAACGGAACAAAGTGCATGTAGTTGGGATCTTGGAGCTCTAAGACATGGAAAGAGCGGTGATGTGGAGTTTGGAGTTTAGACTTGGACTTGGAGTTGGACTTGGGCTCAGACTCAGATTCTCATCACACGGAAATCTATTCGACATTCCTTCTTTACACCTCCTACTCACTTTTACGACTTTCAGGTTTTCGCATCGTAAAATACGACAATCGTCAACTGAATTCTACACGCTTCCTTAATCACTTAGATAAAGACCCTATCTGTCTCCACAAGAAAATTCTAGAGTCTACACTCTACAGTCTAGAGTCTAAAAGAACGCGGATACATCTACATTTTACATGTATGTATCTATGTACATGGAGTTTCCTTCTCTCCTTCTCTCTCTGTCTTTCCACCGTCACATTCCAATATGTACTTTCCATACTTTTACTTCTTCTTTTGGTACTCCATGTTCTTGGTTGCTGGTTACTGGTTGCTGGTAGATGAGAAAATTTACCCGGTTGTCGTCTTGGTTTTTTCATCGCAATCTTGAGTCTTGAGACTTGAGTCATGTTGTACTCAACTGGTATTAGTACTTAGCACATACACTACGCACAAAATGCATACATCGAAGTGAAGCGGAAAGTAGAAAGCAGAAAGTAGAGTCAACTCCAAACTCTAAACTCCAAACTCAAAGTAGAATATCAATACCAAGAGGAAGAGAATGAGAGCTTAAGGTTTTCCAAGGTTCCAGATTCCAGGTTCCAGGCTTCCGGTATTTACGATACGATACGAATTGACGAGTTTTACGAATCCGCTTTAAGCCACGTAAAGACTTTCTTTCTCATTCACGTGTCATCCAATGATTAAAAACTAAATGAAATCTTCTCTCAGCTTGTCTCTTAAAGAAAACCGTGTAGTGTACACTGTACATTGTACATATTTAGCTCAACGCTCAACACTCAACACTTATCATATATCGTAGATATATTTTCAGAAGGAACCATATGCACAATGTGCATTGTACATATATGGATTCGAGTAATTTGTAGCAAATATGCCGAGAGTGAGATGCTGAGAGACATTGGATGGGAGCTGGGGAATTTGCCACCGTGTGTTGATTTGTTCGAGAATCGAGAATGAAGACTGTAGCCGTGTGTTGAGCAAATGGAACGTCGAATGTAGAATGTAGAATGTAGAATGTAAAATGTAAAAGGAAGGCGGATCAACTATTTGCTTTCAAGTTGTAAGATTTCAAGAGGATTTTACTCTGAGCTCATCATCTTGCTCTAATTATAAAACCGTGGGGATTCGAATCTACACTCCAGTAAAATAAAATAAGATACAAAATAAAGAACAAGCATTAGAAACGGTGCTACATAGATAAAGTATAAGAAAACTAAAAAGGACTCAGTACGTCCTTTCATTGTAAATACATAAATTCTCCTCGAAATCAACTGGTTAGGTCTATTGTCTACCGTAAAAGACCAAGTAGTACTAATCTACGTAGAGTAGGTCTGCTAGCTGAAAATCTATGAAAAATCCATGGCTTTTCCCATAAAAAAGCACTGAGAAACCTAGCAGATTACTAAAGTTAAAACAAACAAAAAACAACAAACCTTGAAAGCAGTAATACATCATACCTGGTTGACAAAACAAGGACAAATCATTTCCTATTCTTAGTCTTGTCCGTGAAAAATTGTAGAGCACATGAAATACTTGGTAAAGATTCCAAATGTACAATGAGCAATCATTGCCATAATAATAATAATGATAATGATGGATTGATTCAATGAATAATTTATTTATTAGTCATTGATCACAGAGTAAAAAAGAACCTTGTTTACCACTGTTCTACAAATAAACAAAATAAACTCAAGACTCCAGAGTGATCCATCTTCTTCATTAAGATTTTTTGAAACATAATTTTCATTAGAAATGTACACGATGCTCATGTAGGTTAAAATTGTACATGGTGAAAATCCAAATATAAAATGCTTGTATTTACGAGTATTCCGAACGTTGAATAATTTTCTACTACCAAACCGGTTGGTTAAAATATGAGGTGTTAAACGTTTTGAATATTGGTTGTAAGTTGGAGGAGAAAGACAAGTTGAAGTTAAAGAAAATACGGAAAGAAAACAAGAGGTGTGGCCTCTTCCCATTACCCATTCAACTGCGTCTTTTGTTTAACATTCTAGATTCTAGATATTTTACTACTACTAATAAATCGAGAAGAAAACAAGATAAATTGACCAAACAGCCTTTCATCCTCACTACTTATACGTACAAACCCTCACAATACAATTCCTCTATTGTGTTGTATTGTATTGTAATCAGTGGACGCTTACGGAACGCTTCTTCTTTGTCCAAATTAATTTTCCTTTAGTTTGATCGGGTTTGGGTTTGGGTTTGGTGCAAGCAAAAACTAATGAAATGTGAATTATTTACCATCAATCAATAACCACCAATTTGAGCATTAAGTAACGTTTTGATTCACAGGAAAACTCTTCAATAATATTCCGTACAATTAAATATGATTTCACTATTTCAAGTACAAGTCAGAATTAGTTTCAAAATTTTAATGTATTTGAAAATTTGATGAAAGTTACAATACCAAAAAATTGTTACATCAGAGGGCTTCTGGATTACAAGCGAGATTTTTCTAACGTTGGTTAGTTTGTGGATTTTGGACTGAGAAACCCCAATGCCAATGACGTAAAAGAACGTAAAGGAATGAATGAATGAAAGGAACATTATTCTAAAAATAAAAAAATAAGCCAATGAATCTTGTTGGTTTGTTGTTGTAAGGCTGCGTCAGCTAATTGGCTCATCTCATTGGTTTGGTTCTTCTGCTAATTTGTTATCCGGGATCAGACTGGACTATGGACTAAAAGTTCACCCAGTACTTTTGTACCCTCTGCAATCACATATGTACGATATAAAACAAGCTTGAATTTTGAATAATATTGTTACACAAAATCACCGTGTACAAGAACTTTTGTTACAATTGTTAGTGTGTATTTTGGCTTGCAGCTGTTGATTGTTGATTGTTGATAAAATAGGTTAATCATATGATTAGAGATTAGAGTGTAACAATAAAGTTAAAAATCCTCCCTCCGTGAGGATTTTATATCGCCTAGAAAGCATAAATGCTTTAGGCTCCCGATGCGAAGCAGAATATACGAATTCTTCATATAATAAACTTGTCCACTAGTTTTAAAATTTTCCCGCTAGAGGGCGCTGACTAGTTTAAAAGTTTCCCGCTAGGTGGCGCTGGCATGTACAAATTCGTCACATAATAAACTTGTCCACTAGTTTGAAAATTTTCCCATTAGAGGGCGCTGACTAGTTACAAATTTTCCCGCTATGTGGCGCTAGTTTCGTTGTCTCATATTGCCCCAATGTGCACAGACAGACAGACAGACACGAGGAAAACAATACTCTGCTTCGCATCGTAAAAATGGGATAAAAACAGCAAACAATTAATTAATTATTACATGGACTGACAAAATTCAGAATGCTACTTGACATAAATATCTAAGAAGGGAGGAGTTCATCGAGTCCGCTTGAGAGATGTTAGACGTTCCAATTTTTGAGCAATTGGGATAAATCATTTTTTCCTAGAAAATGGAAACTATTACATGTTAGCACAAAGTAATATAAACAGGTTTTACTCTAAACCTCAGCAGTCGAAAGGTTTTGGGGGATGCTCAGAAGGATTATTACTGATAATTAGTAAAATGATATTTTTCATGTAATTTTCCATTGGTTATGAGATTTGAGATTTGAAATGTTCATTGCCCACAGCATCAATGATTCATCATATAAACTCTTGTTTTTTTGTTGTTTTTTCATTTACAGACTGTCCACAGCCCGTGGAAAACTGCAGTATAATAAACCGGACGAGTACATCGGTAGAGATAACCTGTGAAGCTGGTAAGCGTTGTGATTTTCAATGTCCATGTCCATGTCTAAAAATACAAAATACAAAATACAGAGTAAAAATAATTCGGTGGTATGATATTGTTTCATTTTGATGTCATTTTGGTGTCTTCCTCTTGTACCTTGTTTCTTATGTCTTGTGTTTTGTGTCTTGTGTTTTTTGTTCAGGCTTCGATGGTGGTCTTCCGCAGTCCTTTTTATTGGAGGCGTATCAGTCGGGTCCCATGATACGTCGTGGACTTCAGTACAATATCACATCTTCCACACCAACCTTCTCCATCACCGGCCTGGATGCGGATGGAACGTTTCACTTCAAAATCTATGCTGTGAACCGAAAAGGACGAAGTAGTCCCTCGATTATGGACGGGATTGCACTACACTATCCTGCCATGCAATCTGGTATAGTAACTTCCATACACTTTCTTTCTATGGTTCCTGCTTTTCTCTTAGCACAACATAGCACATAATACACACCAAATTCCAAGTACCACACACGCAGCCTAAGTGAGAAACACTGTATAAAAGAACAGACTAGAAGGACATAAAGACGTAAGGGAACTCCAAAATTAAAACAAATGGTGGCAATAGCCATCGACTTTGTGCATGTGTGCGTGCGTGTGTTTGGTCTCTTCTTCAGTTTCAGTTTAACTGTCCTCTTGAATCCCGAATCTAGAATCTTGTACCCTCTATCTTGTAATACACTGTACTCAGTACTCTCACTGTGTTTTTCCTTCTTTCCTAGTTCCTAGGTACATGAATCCACTTAAACCTTAGGTACATTTTTTGACCATGTATTCTTATTAGCACCACCGCAGTGTTTTACTTGAACCATCTACAACAAACAAACAACAAGGGAACTTTTCGCTGGACTTTTGTCTAAAGTCTTTACAAGGACCATTGTCCACTGTATATTGTACACACAATCCTTATTACTTTAGTATTAACGTTCTCTCTTTCCTTTCTCTGGAATCTGGAATTGTGGGGAGATGTCGAGTACTGAGCACTGAGTACACAGCTTAAGCTTCAAGCTCCAAGCTCCAATCTCGAATATTTTTTGTTTTGGAATCAAAAGGACACGAGGTCTAACTAATTCAGCTCTTGTTTTTCTTATTTCACTCAATTTTCCAATTCATTTTATAACTTGTAACAACATGATGATGAACAAGAACAGGATTATCGAAATTCTAAATTGACCCTGTTTGATAAAATTGACCAAAAGTAACTTTGTACTTTTATCCTGTGTTTTTATTTTTGGTGTTTGTGTTTTGTGTTCTCGTTCTCACTCTCGCTGTGGTCCAAGTTGTCATTGTTGTTGGCATTAAATGTTGCTAAAGAAAATCAAATCATAAGACAGTCCCAAAATATCAGAATTTGTACCATTAGAAATTAAGAGTAGCTTGATAAAATAATGACAATTTCATGGAAATTTGTAACAAACATTTTCTATAGGCACATTTTACTGATGTTAAATGTATAGGAGAGAGTCAGTGCGGTTTAGTTTATATTTTACATTTTACATTTTACATTTCCAGGTCTACTAATAAATATCTTACTATGTATCTAAATGTTTTTTGTGTGGTAATTGCGTGTCTAAAAATTGAGTGTCCTAAGTCATTTTGGATTTTGATCATTCGTCATTTATCATCAAATTAGTTTTTGTTTGTATCATTTGTAAAATGTGTGCATGTAAAATACCAATACCAATACTTTTCATTATGAATACTCCCATTTTCCCATTTATCGTATCACTGACTTTTTTATATAATAATAATATATACGGCTTTGATAAACAGAATTTTTAGCTTCATGAATCGTCCGTTTCATTGTACTCAATTTTTCTACATTTCTCTTCATCTCGGGAGATTTCTGGTGGTGGGGAATACGTAATACTTTATATTGTATGCATGTACACATTGTATACATTGTACATTGTACATGATGAAAAATCTCCGTGGGTCGAAATTTAAGTTGTTCTCGACTATTTTCAATCACAGAAGTGCCATTGTACGACTATGCAGTATGTGTTAACACGCATTCCCTCACTCTTCTCCTTTTTTATGCTCATGTGTAATATTCCTACTACCTACTTCCTACTACATACTACCTACACCGCATAGACAAGTACCGTGAAAACATATGTACGTGAGCTCTCAAACGTGATCAAGTTTATTCAACTAGTCTCAAGTTGAGTTTGAATTCCAGCTTCAAATGCTCAACTGCTCACATGTACTCGCCTACAGTACATTATGTGCCAACTTTCCCTTTTTTCTCCTTTTCTCTCCACACTTTACACTTCACACTGTACATTGTACATTGTACATAAACTTATTACATTAGGCTAATGTACCTTTCAAGCCATACAGTGGAGTTCAAGTTGACCGCAGTATATTTATATTGAAGATTAAGTTTAGTGCATGGGTGGTCACTATTTTTCTTTGCGGTTGCCCTGATGTCATGTTCTCGCTTCCTCCCTCCCTCCCTCCTTCCCCTATTCTTCCCTTTATTCAGATCCACATACACATTTACATGTGCTCTCTCTTCAAGAACTAGACGTCCTAAATTATCCTACATTCAGCAGGTTTCCTTCAAAACGTTGAGGATTCTTGATTCTTGACTTGTGAATTTTTCATCAAGTCTACCTGCTCAAACAACAAATAACTTGGTGTTAGATAAGTATACACTCTGATTTATGGCAATGTTTCTTACTTTGAACACAAAAAATGTTCATTGACTATTTCGTGAACAAGTAGTATGTTTTCTCCCCATTCCTCCCTCTTTCTCTGGACAAGAATGATTTCTCTGGACAAGAATGATTTCGGAGAATTTTGAATTTTGACCTTTTAGGGTAGCCGCAATGAGGAGCATCTACTTTTGTTATTTGCTATTTTTCCAGGCTTTGATGAAAGTCCACAGCCTACAGTGTACAATCTACAATCTACAGAGCAGATATTATATATTACATAGTAGATTTTGGTAGTCGGATCGAGTCAATATATTAAACAAGGATGAAGCTAATGGACAAGGCAAACTTATCCTATCTAGATTCTAGATGCATGTGTTCGCTACATTTTTTCCTGTGTGTGCCTTGAGTTTAGCATTCCCTTGCGGTTTAATGTACGAAAAGTGGTAGACAAGTATCTACCTGTGTAGGACAGCGGCCGCTTTCTATACTCCATAGTGTAGCTCAAGTGAGCCAATGTAAATGGGAAAAGAGGAAGTGAAAGTAAAAGTGCAAGTGGGAGAAAGTATCTAAAGTAGAGGGGAAAAGGAAGGGAGGAATAATGTTGAGAATTTAATTTTGAAAAGAGCTAATAGTATCAGCTAACTATTAGGTAAAGTATTAGTCGTTTGTTCCACTCTGGAGGATTCCAGTGCCAGTACTCCAGTACTCCGGTACTCCAGGATTCTAGGATTCAAGTATTCAAGTTTAAGTGTTAGAGGACAGTTTTTTCCATCTTGTTTTGTCATGTCGCCGTCTTTTCCTTATCTCCGTAATCTGGAATCTGGAACCTCAAAGGAAGTATTACTTTATGTCCCTGTGTACTATTACTCTGTTTCTTTGTACCATTTTAGTCTGTCTATTGTCTATGAATAGGTTGTGTACTGTTTACTGTATAGGTAGTAGGTAGCTAGTTTAATTTTATTTTAGCAGGAGGGACGTTGTTATGCTGCTCCTTGTTTCTTGTTTGCAAACAACTCTGGTTTCTAGGAACGGTGAGAATGGAGAGTGAAATGAGAGAGGAAAGTAAAGGAAAGTACAGACAATGGACTAATAGAATAGGCTGCACAAGTGGGTTAATTGACGATCAGAATGAATACCTGAGTAACTGGAAATGGTGGATCTAGAATCTAGAATCTAGAATATAGAATCTAGATATTTAATGAGGAGAACAAAAGAGGCGCAGACTGAGTGCTGTTCACTATACACTGTACAATGTACATTGTACATTGCACATAGAAATTTTGCACAAGGAAAGACAAAGTTTCTCCATGTTTTTCTATTGGTATTTCTACTATCACCATTTTCATGGCATAGTAAAATATTTCTAGATTCTAGATTCTAGAACATAGACTATCAAATGGGCTGATAAAAACTACAACCTTTTTTTCCGCAGTTCCCACGCCTCAAAATAAAAAAGACTACAGATGTAACCTTATTTAGTTCTGGTTTGGTTTCTCGTTTCGGGTTAGTAGTCTGCTCAGAAATTGACCGTTTGTACCGTTTTTTATGAAACTTTCTCTTTACCCTTATCCATTCCATGTTCCCTTGTTAGTTTAGTTCTGCAAGCGCTGTAGGCTCTAAAGGTGCTTCTTGCTCCATTTGCCCTGTACATTGTACATGGATGCATTCGTTTCTTTTTCTTTGACCGCAATCCTAGTTGTACTTTAAAACTATTTCCTGACCTTTGCTCTTTTCGTCTTAGAGTTCTCGAGGAAAACATCATATGTTTTGTGGATTAGTGAAAGAAAAAAAAGTCATTTAATTCTCATGTCTGGAACAACAAAGACAGAGCGAGAGAGAAAGAGAAAGATAGAGAACGAACATGCAACGATGCCTCGATGCCTCGGTCAACCAAAGAACTAGGTTCCTTTGTTCTTTGGTTCTACACTCTACACTATACACGGTTTTGTATTCGTCATGGTATTTTTTGCAACGCTCGTTTTGTAGTTTCTTGGCCGTGAGGTTTGTAGTTTGTAGTTTGAAGTTTGAGAATGTGTGTTAAATTTTGCAACTCCTTGCATCGCCTGAGACTTGCAAAGGGGAAAGAAAATTTCTTTTGGATATTTTTCTACTTGTTTCTTCAAATGAGTGCATGTGTTGTTAATGATGCTTTTGATTGTGAACTGGGACTTTCTCATTTGCACTCTCGTCCTACTACATTCTACATTCTATATTTTACAGTACTTTCTCGTCTCTATGAACAAATGATAGATAATTGACGGCTCCCTATAGACGCATAACACTGCTTTGGTATTATGTACAATAGCACTTTCAAATGCCTTGGCCATAAACAAAGACATTCCAAGACACACTTTCATTTTCATTTTCTCTGCCATCCAAATCTCCGACGTACTATTGTCTTGAGTATTGCGACATTCAGAATCAGAATGTTTTATTTCTATGCAGTCATAGATGATGTGATTCATTCTAGTATAGATTTTTACTTTATGTATCTCCCTTTTGACCTCTAGTTTTTCCAGCCTAAACGTCCACTAAGTGTGTAAAGCTCTCACTTATGACTTGTCACTTTTCACTTGTCAGTATGGAGCAAAACCAGGAAGAAACTGGAACAATTTTCCGAAAATCCCTTTGCTCTCCCACTTTCTCTTTAGATACATTGTATTTTCCTCCTTGGTTATTCTTCTACGCCTTGACACTTGAAACTAGAGTAGACGTAAATATTTCAGAGAACTGCATGAAAATGTGTGCAATTTACGATGTACGACTTGGAACTGTTGTGGACACAACACTTAACAGATTGACACAGATATAGAATAAAAAGTCATTTCTACATTTGGCAGTAGTGAAGGAAATCAACTAGACTCTAGACTCTAGATTCTAGACACTAGACCCTTTCAGCATTTATATGAATGAGCTTTCCACTTTTTCCTCTTGATTACTTTTCCTCTTGAGTTTTCTCTCTGTATATTGTGTATCTATCTATTTATATTTATTATTCGTTTTGACTTGCCCTTATTTTCCCT
This sequence comes from Sminthurinus aureus, assembly GCA_034698265.1. Taxonomy (NCBI): domain Eukaryota; kingdom Metazoa; phylum Arthropoda; class Collembola; order Symphypleona; family Katiannidae; genus Sminthurinus; species Sminthurinus aureus. Next base: position 24,921 of record JAQGBH010000199.1, read on the forward strand.
TCCATTTCAGTTTTTTTCTTATCTAGTTTCTCCCTCCCTTCACTTTTCTCTGCTTCTCAACTCTTCTCTTCTCTCGGCTGTTGATCGACACAGTCATATTTAATTAAAGAGAAAGTATGAAAGTTTGAAAGATTTCATCTTTATTTGTCTATTTCTAGTTCTATCTCAATTTCTGCCTGTTTCATTTCCAACCAACGAATCTTGAACGAATATCAGTATTTTGGCCGGGAGAAAGTCAACATCAAAATCAAAGTTAGAGTCAAAGTCAAAGTCAACTCATGAGCAAAGTATACCATGTACATTGTATATATCATTTGATACAGTTAAAAACAAATCTGCGCACAGACAGCGATCAAGTTGTAAAACTTTGGTTGGCTGCAGTAGGTTTTCCTTGTCTACGTATTACGTATCTGCGTTCTGGAAACGGGGTTGATGGAGATATTCTTGTCAACTGCCAACTGCCAACTGCATTTTGATCTGTAGAAGGAGTGATATTAAAATTCATTAGTTTTTTACATACATTCTTCATTCTACAAGTTTGTCAATTTTCCATTGACGATATAGTTTGTTATAGTAAAAAGCTTGGGTATAGTCTACAAGCTACAAACGTTTCAAATCTGTATGTATAAATGCATTATAATTTTACTCCCAGTATTTCCAGTGCTCCCAGAGGCAAATAGGTTGTACACAAAAAAGACGAATAATACATATACATGAATTTTTCATATACTGTATACTATGCGCTATATAAATGTATTGTGAAACGCAAAGAGTAGTTGTTCTAGTTCTAGTTCTGGTTGTGGTTCTGGTTCAGTTTAGTTTTTGAAGTGTGTTGCATAAATGTGTTTTCTATGTAAATGGATTAATGGGGTTTTGTGTATTGATTATTCCGTAGCCAAAGTTCGAGACTTGGAAAAAACGACGATTGCCATAATCATTGGAGCGTTGTCTGCCGTCGTCCTGGCGAGTATCTCACTAATTGCGTTCGTCATCCACAGACGGAAGCATCCCATTACTGAAGAGACGGATATAAACAAGTCCTACAGTCACGAGTTCCATTCCTCCCGACGCTCGTCCACCAACGACGAGCTCTACCATAATAACAAATCCAAGATCCACGAACCACCCATCGAAACGCCATTTAAGGCTACATCTGATTTTGACGAGGACGGTGATCCAGATCTAATCCCGAGTAAAAACAGTAAGTAACCAAATCAATAATTTTGCATTCTCTTGTACATGCCAATATACCATACAAATATCTACACCATACAATGCACAATGTACAATGTACAGATGATCATGATGACATCCTGCGAGAGACATTTACATAAAACGAACTGCTACAGACTCGAAACTAGAGACTAGAGACTTATGTAGATTAGAACCAAAAATCAACAAAATTTGACATTTCCTAGTTATTTACTTGTCATCTAAATCTTACCTTGTGGTGTGTGGTCATTTATTTCATACTGATTACCAATTTGTGATCTTTGTGTACATGAAATTAGGTATTTGTCCTATTTTTCAGCCGTTTCAAAAATTAAAAAATTGATAATATTTATCCAGGATTCTTTACAGTTTACTTAGAAAAAGCATGTAACTTTTGAAAACTTGATCAATGATCAACATAGAATCAAAGTTTCTGATTTAACATAGGATGGGATGTAAAACATTTTGATGTTATACGTTATACATGAACTATACCTGCTGTTTGTGGAACGTGAGCTATTTCTCGTTTCTCATTTTCTCAGTCTCTGTCTTTGACAAACAGAGCAGATTGCTGATTCATTTGTTGTTTTAGTGAGGGGATGGCGTCTTTTCAAATTTGGCTTGTTGGTTGTTGTTGGTGGATAATACAAGGTACATGAAGACATACATAGCACCACGTAGTTATTCGTTCTTTAATTATACGATGAGGTAGGTATCCCATCATGTTATCTCGTCTAAGTATTTATAGAACGGAATCTCTCACTCTCTACATATAGAAATTCTCTATGTATGAAAATTCTGTACATTTACTTCCCTCGGTTCGGTTCGGTTCGGCTTGTTTAATTTGGACAAGAAAAAGATTCACAAGGAAGATAACTATCTTTATCTCTATAGACCCAAAGCAGCAAAGCGGGGTTTGAAAAGAAGCGACGGAAGGGAAAAAAGCCTGATGCGGTAGATATCAATAACTTGTGTTCATGCCGATACGATCAAGATTCGAGACTCCAAACTCTCAGCTCTTGACTCTAGATTTTAGATTCTAGATTCTAGACTCAAGAATCAAGAGACAAAGATGTATGATATTCGGTTGTAGCTTTTCTTTCTCTTTTCCAGTACTGAGTAAATTTAGCCAACTCTTTAGATTTAGCCAGTAGTCGAACTCGAATCTAAAATCCAGAGTTCCATACTCTCGATTCTGGATTCTAGATTCTAGATTAACGAGAAGAAGAGAAAGATAAATAATTTTCCAAGAACAGATACTATAAAATAGGATAGAATGGATCAAATCTCTTTGATTTTGCTTCAAGCTTCAAGAGAAACGTTTAATCTAAATGCTGAATCCACAATCTCCAATCTCCAATCTACTGTCTACAGTCTACAGTCCACAGTGTAGCATCTAAAAATCCTACTTGTCTTGTCTTTCTACGCTCTTTCTTGGTTTTCTCCGTCTTGTCAAATCATTCTTGCTCCTTTTCCTCGGAAGCGCTAATGGCTTGAGTTGTTGAATGTTGAATGTGGGATTCTTTAGGTATGTTTTACATTTTACATTTTCCACCACAATCAGTGCTGCGGAATGAATGCTATGTAAACATTTACACCATGCAAATTACTGAGAAAGGATTTTAAATCCGGTACAGCAACACAATCTAATGGGATGAAAAGAGAAAGCGTATAGTTGTCTATTATCCGTGCTTTGTATTAGTAGATGCGTTGGCGTTTATGTAAACTGTATTCTGTACAGTTTACACTGTACACAGAGTATCCGCTATCCGCTATCCACTTTCTCGGAGAAATTCTTATCCTCTTCACTCTCCATTCTCCACTTTGAAGAGAATAGTTGAAATATGCTTGAGATGAAAAAGGGGAGAAGAATGAAGAAGGAAATGAGTTGAAGTTGAAGAATGAAATTCTACAGTGTTTGTTTAATGTTCAATTTCCTGTACATCTTCTTCTTCTTCTGCTCCATTCACCATTTTATATTCTTCATGTTCAACACATTTCATGTTAACAATGTAATACAATATGCTGTGATAGAATGTGATTCACACGGATACTGCAACCACTATTGCGAATGAGCCTATGTCTACAATCTACAATCTACAATTCTAGATTCTGGATTCTAGATCCTAGATTCTGAATTCTAGTGTGTAATTCTTTCCAGAGTCTGGTTAGAAAGAACAATTTTTCGTCCATTAGTTTATTGCGCTGTGTAATAATTATGATTGGCATATAAGACAAGCCGCTTCTCCACAGTTTCTTTCTTACATAGTCTGTCAAGAAACAAGACGGGATTAGTGTAGAGACGCTGTCTACATTCTTCATTCTGTATTCTGTATTCTAGAGTCTAGATTCTACAAGTTTGAGCACCCAGAAAATACAAGACGATACAAGACAGTGAAAACAGACAGCAGCAACAACAACAACAACTGAAGAAAATGAATCTTGTTATGTTTACGTACATAATGTATAACTTCCTTCCGTTTCCTCGAGTCTGAAAAAAATGCACAATCGAGTCGAGTGTTTTGCAGGGAAAATTGTAATATCTCCTACTTCAACAACATACCAACATCAGTAACAAAGCACAAGCAACCAACCAAGTAAGTGAGTGAGTGAGAGTAAGTAAGAAAGTTGTCAAGCTGCTACAAAACAACGAGCAGATTTTATACATGTGATGTTCCTATGTCATGCTGCATACTTACTGTTAGTCAGACGGTCTTTCTTTTTTGAAGAGAAAATGGAGATTGCAAATTTCATCCACCATTTGATTCCCATACATACTAGTATATCGTATATCATCCATCCATTTATCTATGATATATCTATTTTAGCAAAGGATACATGAAATAATAATACCAACGCCAACATCCTACATCAACAACAGTGTGTTCGTTTTAGCAGCCGCAGCTATTTTGATAAAGAAATACGATGCATTCATCGTGTCTAGATTCTAGATTCTAGATTCTAGATGGTTTGATAGAGACATTTACGCCTTTTTACATTTATGATACACAATAAAGACAGCGGACAAAAGTTATCAAGACGAAGAGAAAGTATGCACGAATTTAGTATCTCTATTACACATTGTAGATTGTAAATTATACATTGTACATGTTCTTTGTCGACTTGGACGTGGACGTGGGGGTTCTTCATCGGTTTACACGTTACATTTCATAACATTTCCAGTTTCCAGCTATTACTCGTCTTGTCCTGAGTTGTATTGTGTTGTCTTATGTTTGTTCTACCGCCTCCTGTCTTCCCCTCTCCACGTTACTTGCTCACCATTGAAACATTTTAATTTGGGAGGCATCATCATTTCCTAGATTTCCTAGTGTAAATATATGTTATGCATCATGCATCCTGTATCTTGTTGTGTGTTGTGTACCACTTTGATGGAGAATATTGCGAGGAGGCACAGTATTATCTCCTAGTTCCTTGACGACGATGATCTACTGGAGGGAAAGGAAATCAAGGGAAAGAAAGAGAAAAGGAGAGAGCGGGATAATGAAAGCAAGGGAAATGCACATTGTACAATGTACATGAGTCTGAAGAAACCAGTACAAGACATTGAGCATTGAGATGAGACTTGGTGTATTCCACACTCTAGACTCTAGCCTCTAGACTCCAGACTGTGTTCATAAATATTGTGTTATATCAATCCTTTTCCTGTAAGCACTAAGCACATGCAGATGAGCAGTGAGCAGTGTGGAGCTTTTACAAGTATGAATGTATATTTAAAATTGGAATATGGGGTTTAGTCCGTGTCGGCTGGTTGGCTGGTCGTCTGCTCCACACGTTTGTAAATGCTGTACAATTTCATCTGCTTCCCTATTTGACTCCGTAAAGGCTCGTGTAATGATGAATGATGAAGAATTTTGGTAGGGAAAGGAAATGTAGAGTATAGGCTGTAGACTGTCGAGTGTAGAGTATAAGTAGTATATATATAAAGTAGGGAGCACAAAATATGTACACATGGAAAAGTCGCCTAATATTTAATGACGTGAAATTATACGCTTTATCTCTCAACGAGACGACTGTAATTAGCCAACTTTTTCCAGACGATTTTCTTCCCTCTGTTCTACTCTCCTTCCATCCTCCTGCTTTCCTTTTCCCTTTTTTCATTCTCCTTCCCGTTTCCTTCTTGTTATTTGTTATGGTTCTCGTCTTTGACTGTGTTGTAAGAAGAAAGTAGAACGTAGAATATAGTCAGGCTCCTTTGGATCTTCATCATCTTTTCTCATTCTCCCTCTCTTCAATTTCTTTTGCTTCTGCTCCTCTCCCTCTTTCAAAAGAAAAGAATCCGAGAATCGGGAAATGAATGAAATGGCGAATTCTCTCTTCTTCTTTTCCTTTCCCTTGTTTTTCATTTTCCTTTTGTCTTTGTCACTGCCTGGAACCTGGAATCTTGAGCAGTTTTGTCACGGTTGTTTCCCAGATTTTTCTCCTTTCATTTCTTCTCCTCTCCTTCCCTTTCATTTTCTATTTAACGCAGTTCACTTCATTGCACTTGCTTCCCATTGTGATCCAGAACCAGATCCGAATCCGGATTCAGATTTAGATTCAGATTCTCCAATCTTGATGAAAATATTGCTTTTTTCATACATGCAAAATTGTTTACTTTTCCTCTTGAAGACTTGACGTGCCATTCTCTCTTTTCATTCATCTTTTTTATTTCCTTGTGCACTGGTATGTACACTGGTATTTTCATTTCAACTTTTATTTTAATTTGAGATCTGAACAAAACGAAAATTCATGAAGACTTTATTCAAAATTTACATCTATTTTAGAGCATGATTGCTCTTTTCTATTTTTACGAGCGTCTTTAGTTTTATTTAACCAGAACAAAACTTAAACCGATGGTTATTGCTCATTGTTCGTTGGTCACTGGTCATTGGTTCTTTTGTGTATTGTATTTATGGGAAATGATACAAAATATTTATTTTTCAGAGTCTTTATTTTGTTTTTCTAATTAATGAGACTGGACTAAAACTAATAAAATTCAGAGTTGCTACTCCTGTTTGGTAAAATATAAAATAGACTTGAAATATTATATAAATTAAAGGTTTAATTTGGACAACAACAGGAATTTTCTAGGTTTATAATTGTATACATACAAATTTATACACATTACGCATGTAAAGTGTACAGTGTATATTTATTTGGAGATAAGGAAACGAGGAAACGTTATCCTTTCTCTAATTCAAAGTTTAGATTCGTCTGGATGAGACTCGTAGACTCGTAGAGTTCTCCTGGATTTTAGATCCTAGATATTTGTTTGTACGTTTTGGTATCGGCTCTGGATAAAAGTGTAGCGAAACTGACAAGATTGAATTGGGATGGATTGGAACGGAATGAAATGAAACTGTAGATTCTGGATTCTGGATTCTAGATTTTAGATGTTTAGGCGAAATGAAATGTTGGGATTGAATCTCGAATTTTGATTCTAGATTAGTTAGTTTTTGGAATCAGCTTAAAAGATCAAAGGCGCTTATAGCGGAACATTTTATCGTAGCGTATCGTATAATATTATTTGTATGTTGAATACAAATGAATTTTAAAGCTAAAGTAGATACATGTAGATTATAGATTGTGGACTGTCGGTTGTAGGCTGTAGGCTATAGAACGTAGATGCATCTCTGCTCTCTACATATACAGAAGAAATTGGAGTATAAATAGGAATAGAAATATAAATATAAACACAAATAGGAATTGGAATTAGAAATCCGAGCTGGGCTTTCATTTTCAACATCCTAGCGATGAGAATTATTGGACTGGTGAAAGCTCAGACGTATTTGGTATTTAGTCTCAAATCTTGTATCTGTTTGTAGTTTCCTGCATGGAGCATGGACTTTTGATTCATTTTCCAGAGAGTTGGAAAGAAGCAACGTTTTTCACATTTCAGCACGGGATTTTGTATTTGGGCTCACAAAGGCAAATACCAAAATGTTATAATTGTAAATTCACATACTTTGAAGATTGTGATTTTGATCTACTTGAATTTTTCAATCACATTGAAATTAGCTAAAACATTCAAGTTTTCAAGTGGTTAAATATTCAATCTGTAATTTGTTTTCCTGCATAAAGAAAAGAATGCAATTCCAATTCAATGCTTTGTTTCATAAAATGACGGGATTTTGTTTTAAATTTCTACGACATTCGTTTCTTGTAATTTATGACCAAAAACTGATATCCGCTTTCTCCACCTTTCACTGGTTTGAACTTTCTCCGCCAGTTCTCCATATTTAGTTTTTTGATTATACTATAGTATGCTGTACGGTAGTTTCCAAGTTGCAACGGATGGACTTTTGTGATATGTGTAATTGGTATTTATACGAGCACCACAACCGACGGTGTATCTTCAATCTTGAACCTTCAATTTTGATGTTATTGATGTTCCCTGACCATTGTCCATTGTTCATTGTTCATTGTCCGCCAATCTTTAACGAGAGGATATATTGATATTACTTGTACACGGTTGAATTTTAGTATGTACATTGTGCCCTGTGGACTGTACACACGGTTGTGATGATGCTCTTTAATGGTTTTACTTGGCTCCCCTCGGTTTGCCTCAATATTTGCTGGATGGTGGATGGTGGATAGTGGATAGTGAATGGATTTGAGAAGCTCTTGTTCTCCCTCCTTTTTGCTTATTGCTGACACAACTACCATCACTACTTCTACTAGTAGTAGTGAGCCTCCTCGTAGTTGATAAGAATGGACAAGATAAGCAGTGAGGGAGTTGATGAGTCACTAGATGTTTTATGTGTGACCCCGAGGGAGTTGATGGACTTGATATTCGATAGACTCGGTAAATTTCAGCTTGGTGTAGCTGAATCTTGCCCTTGTTTTTGCTGTTGATAAACTCTCCCAGACCCCAGACCCCACAAAGAAGCGGAAAATGGAAAACGGAAAGATGAACATAATGATAGTGTCGCCAAGTTCATTTACAAACCAACTGACATAATCCAACGACTCAACCTCAATTTCTCAATCTCAAGTCTCCAGTCTCTAGTCTTCAGTCTCAACCTGCAATAACTCAATAACCACACAGTCAATCGATGAGATTGACGACCTGTCCATGAACATGAACGTTAACATGGACATGAAGAGGAACCTAACATGAGCAGGGTGATCTGGTTGCTTGTTGATGGTTGACGAGAAGAGACGGCGGTTTTTTATTGATCATGTTATACACTTAGATTTACTGTAGATTACAAAAGATTTACCAGTCGCTTAATTCTGCCTGCGATAATACGACTTGTACTCAATACTCAATACGCAATGCTCAATGCTCAATGTCCAATGCTCAATACTACAATACGGTTTATGAAGGCCATTCAATGACAAGGAATACGACTCAATCATCAAATCGTTTCATTCTCTTGAAAGATCAATAATCGATAAGAATGATTCCACAACAACATTCATGTTGTTAGCATTTGTTGATAGCGTGTAGTGCGTAGAGCGTAGAGCGTAGAGCGTAGGTAGGTACTACACGCCTTTTTTTGTTCAGATAATTTTATGTAAAGGCTCATGGCTAATTTGAGATCCTGTAACGATAGACTATACGATACGTTTAGGTACATGTGAATATGTACCCAATATAATATATTATGCACAACACTAATATACTTACTTTATTTTTCTTTCTCCCTCTTTTCTGTAGTGAAATCCTCGAGTGGAATGGGAATGGGCAAGACACACTCTCGTTTAAGTAATGGAACAATGGAGAAAATCCCTCTGAGGTCCATGCCGATGCCCATGTCAATGCCCATGTCGATGCCAATGTCGATGCAGATGCAGTCTGATGTCCCATTAAACATGGATCATTCGACAATGTTTAATTACGCCACATTTAGGGGGAAACCTAATGGTTTGGGAATGAAGGTGAGCATTTTTCAAGTCATTCTATATACACAGACATACATTCGTATTCTCTCTCCCTCTCTTTTCTCATGTTTCAACTTAAAATATGGACCTTGATAAATATCGACCTTAAAGTATGTCGATTTTTTCTACTGCACCAATTTTTACGGTGTAACCCGAGTTCTGTAACTTTTAATCCATCATATGTCCAACGCAACAAATAACTTGTAGATTATAGACTTGACAAGATCAAAGAGAAATCTAGAATTAAAGTCATTTCAACATGATAAGCATCCATTATAACAAATCTTGACATTTGTACTCGCTTATGTTTTGTATAGCTGATCAGGAGTTCTCTGAAACCGCTCCACTCCCGCTCAAGTATTTATGTAGGCATTAGGCATGCACTTATTTCAACATGGAGAAAATTCTTAAAGGAGTACATTATTCAGAATATTCAGAATGCGCATCACACGTCCATAATACATTTGTTTTGTTAATGTTCAATTATGATTTGGTTCATTTTGGAAGGGTCATTCATTCATTATTCTTCATTATCCAATGTCTACCTAGACGCAGACAGGGAAAGATTAAACATCCACCAAAAATCAAAACACATTGAGAGACAAGCCGTAAATGATCATTCAGTGTCTTTAGTCTCTACGAGTCATTATAATATTCATTAGGTTTTTAGCCTCCAGTCCATATAAATCAAATGGAGACAGTAGTTCAAGTTCCCTATGAAATACGCTAGAAGCACATACTTTGTTAGTTTTTTATTCAAAGTGATGGGAGTTGTTTGTCCTCAGACTAAACGACTACAGCATATCTACTACCTACTATCTGCAATGTACAATCTACAATCTACAAATGCCAACATGTTTTGTTTTTGAATCGAGCACAAACTGCTGAAAGACACTAGATTTTGGTAGATCCTGGTCACTTTTGGTTTGTTTTTACCAGAGGAGTTGACGGCATGACATATTTAACATGACCTAGACCCTAGAACATAGCACATAGCACAACAGAATTAAACTGGAAAAGTAGAAAAGTGGAACTGGATACCACACAAGTCCAATCCAATTTAAATCCACCAGAACTCAACTCTACTTTCTATTTTACTCTGTTCCAGGCTTTTAGGCTGTACATATGAATGAAAACAAGTAAATATATGTATAGCTGTTGAAAAGAACATGTCCAGTATCCAGCAGTATTTAACATGGGAAAAGATGCATCGGAGGGTGGAATTATGGATGTGTGGATGCTAAAGCTGTACTGTAGCATAGGCGACTAGACTAGTAGACTATACTAAAGCGGCAAGTAAAACTGGGACTGAGATGGGGATTGGGAATTTAATGAGCATTCAGAGAGGAGCCAGGAAGAAATGGCAGGAACATTTGTCACACTGTCAGTGGATCGTAGTGCGGGTGACCACGGCAAAATGACTGCCTTTTAATCAAAGACACACACTATTTGTCTTTTCCCTAACATGTTACGATGTGATCGAGGCTATCGTGTGAGGTAAAACATACAACATAAAACATACAACATGCATACGCTCATGATTCTCAAAGCAAACCTTTCATGGGAACCTTAGCCATATTCTGAATATCAAATCTCAAACCACTACGGCTACAGCTTTCTCTTTGAGTTTGGAGTTTGGAGCTTGGAACTTGGAGCTTGGAGTTTTGGGCTTTACAAGTTGCAACTTGGGAGTTTTCTCTAATCCTCTCCGTACTATTTCCATTTCGATTTTGATTTTGATTCCAATTTCTGATGCATGCATTACACATTTGTTCACCCTTTGATACAAAACATGTGCTTTCACATTTGATGTTGACATAGTGATGGAGATGAATTTGTGCAAATTCCAACGGTTCCAATGGGTTTTTCAATGGTACCCAATTCCAATGGTTTAACTATGAACACCGAATTCAAAAACAGCTTGTAGTAAATAATGAAAAGGGAGAAAGGGAGAAATGCTATCCACTACACACTACAAACATAATATATCCAATCCAGTCCAAACCAAACCAGTGCATTTATCTTTCTAAACATGTTGTTTTGCTTAGGGAATTGGAAATTTACATAACTAGTAATAAATACACATGGAAAATGGAAAGTATAATGTGTTTGTTGTGTTTTGTGTATTGTGCATCCGTTTAACATAAATTCCTCTGTTTTTTTGTTCACAGCCTCAACCACCATCAAGACGAGAAACTCATCACGTGGCAAGTGTGAGTTCTTCTGGTAGTTTTCACGGAAAACCGTCACCCGTCGTCGTCAATATTGATACGAGATTAATTGGTCAGCAATTAGCTTCTAATCAACTGCCAGAGAGTTGCGTTTAGTATCTATAGGCTATAGTATCTAGCCTACAGCAAAGTCTGAATCAAAGCCAAGCCAAATGTGGAGAAGACTCTACGCCAGTTTCCAGTTTTCTCCATTTCTCTTTTCTCATCCTGACATTCGCGTGACGTACTACTACTGTTCCGTTCAATACCATTCCAATTCATTCTCTCCAAATATAATCGAATTCAAGTCTAGCTAATGCAGGCCATGCCAATTCAATCCAATCCCATCCCAAGAGATGCATCCCACGGCATCGCATTAAGTTCCATCAGGACCATTACAAATCCATCCCAAACAACACAATACATCAACCATCAACACTGTTGACTGTAATTTTTACCAACTTTCCATCAACTCTGTAATATAACATTAATAATCGCTGGCGGAATTTCCTCAATTCCGATTTAACACAGTGTCATTTATATCGTGTACGGTGTTTGGTGTGTATTATGGATAAATGGTGAGACATTATGGAAATGGAGGAAATGGACTCTTTCTACTTTTGCAACTACTACTACTACTGCTTTTCTTTTTTCTCTGTATGTCAACAAGTAAATTTATAGTGTGTCTGTGTGTGTGTAATTAGTAATTAATGTTGAAAAAGCGTAATAGATACCTTTGGCGTGAAATTATAGGAGTATTATTATTATCCAGTATTTACATTAACAACTATAAATACAACTGCAAATATAAATACAAATACAACTGCAAATACAAATACGACTCAGTCATGAAACTGTACACTTTACATTGTGCAAAATTAATTTTATGCTAATCTAGTTGTAAATCATATGTAGGAATAATGTACAATATACATAGGTAGTTTAATATAATATAGTTTTGCATAAAATAACGTACTAATTGATCGTATGCCTTTAACTCAAGACGTCTTTTTCTTCTACCTAAATCTAAATCTAAATCTAAGTCCAAGTACATTTACATTTGTCTACCAGAATACAGGATACAATATACAAGACATGGACGGAGTATGAAATAAATAACCCGTTTATATATCATATACATCTGTAGATTACATATATAAAGTACTTTGGATGTCTCTTCTAGATAATTTTAAAATAAATCGATGTATAATGTATAATGTTGTACAAGGCAGGGGGCGGGAAATGACTTTATTTTGGTAAACTGAAACATTTTAGAAAACTAAGTGAGCGCAATGACATAAAAGTGTAGATAGTAGATAGTACATCAGTGTATTCTTGGGCATGTACTCGATACTCGATACTCGATATTGGATATTTGGTATTTGATACTCATAAGTAATTTTTAACTAAAACTAAGTAAATAGACAGAAATAATAAAAAGTAAAAATCAAAAGTAACGTCGTGGCCAACTTCAAGTATGTATAATGTATAATGTATAAATGAACGGGAGAGAAAATGTAAACCTACATTTTACAGTCAATTATCTATAGTGTAAATTGTGCAGTGTTCCTTATACTAGTATATATCCTGTAATATAATAGATAAGATATGCCCACCCAAGTACTGTGCTACATTATATTAATTATTAATGTAATTAGAATCCGTGTGTACTGATTACTGATAAAACGAAATCCCTACTATGTTTAAGGTAACATTTCTTGCTTTTCCATGCCTCCAAAAACTTTTGTACATACAAAATACCAAATATAATATTCACCCAGTTCTTTAAATTTACATTTACATCTGCATCTGGATCTGGATCGTCAAACACAACCAAAATCACAAAAACTACATGTGTAGTAGAAGAACAGAAATGCGTGTGCTTAAGTTGGATATGTAATATGTAGGATGAGCACTAAATATAAAATGAAATGGAATCCAACTCCGATTCCGATTCGGACTACAACTCGTAAAATCTAAAACGACAAACCCCTGACAATGTGCAAGTGCGAAGGATGAAGAATGCAGAGTGAATTGAATGGATTATTCATTTTTTGTGATGGAATAAATAATCAAGTGTAATGAAATGCAATGACGTGATACGACATAAAAGAAGGCGATGAGACGGAAGTAGAAGAAGAAAAACTTAAAAGTGCTTTCCTCTATCTGTTTCTCTCCATCCTCAGCTCATCATTATCATCATCATCATCCTAGAATCCCAGACGATGTACTGTGTACAGTGTACAGTATACGGCTATGCCACTCTATCTTTCGCTTTCCTTTTTTCCAAGAAAAAAACTCAAACTCAAACTCGAGATTTGAGTTCCGAGACTCGAGACGCAATTGAGTGCTCAAGGAAAATGAAAGGAAAAGTATTTTCACCGTGCACCGTGGAATATCATTAAAATATAAGTGCAGAAAATATGGACCATACATTCAAATGTTCTTCGTCTTTTCCTCATGTTGAGTTGAAGGAATAAAGAAGTATAAAAGTATAGAAGTATAGTTGATACATATGCCAACGCCAAAGCTGAAGCGGAGGCGGAGTACATCTCGCTGGAAGGAGACGGAATGAAATGAAATTCTCTTCATGTCCATGATAGTTTTACGGTGTAATGAAGCGGAAACAAAACATATTTTCTCCAGTTTTCACTCACCTACCGTACGATTACACTCTCTTTTATGCTTATGATTACCCATCGTAACAAAAAAAAGAGAGAGAAACAACTACTTCTTTTCCTATTCCCTGTATTTATTCCCTGTATCACTTTTCATTGAAACATTGTGGAAGCATTGAAAAAACCCCCTCAAATCTGGGAACAAGGAATAAAAGGTAAATGGCAAATGGCGATTGGCTAAAATACAAATACAAATATAAATAAACTGGAGCTTGAGAAATCCTTTCCTACAACTGTTTTGATACAACTTGTGCAACTACTACTGCAATTACTACTGTATTCGCCTAGTCAAAACTCGAATAAGCTGTCGGAAAATATGCATAAAGAGCTGATAATATTCTCATAAAAACTGTACACTGTACAACGAACAATGTACAACGTACAAGTATCATCTTTTGTGCGTTATTATTATGTCTATTTCAAATTTCAACATCTTGAGGATTTGAGTGAAAATAATATCAGTAATATCAGTGTGTGAAAATAAACATAAATGGTAGGCATATCAGAATAAACACCAACACCAACATGCCGAAAATCAAGAGTCATTTGATCAATCGTTTGGAATCCAACGAGCATGAGTTTCCACACAAAACTGCTTAATCACCTACAAAATCTAATGCCTAGTACCTAGACCAAAAATTCACAAACCATATAACCACGATTCAAAGGAAATAACTTTCTCCATTTCTCCAGTTCCAACTTTTACTACAGTCTACAGTCTACAGTCTACAAGTTTTTCCGTAATTACACCTTCAGCACTACATCAAGTTGACGTCAATAATCATGTACAATGCGTAAAGAGAGTTAAAAACAAAAATTGTGCGACTACCACAACGGAACAAAGTACAAAGAGAAACCGTACATGTCCCACACTCCCATACAAATTCACTGCAGACCATGCGAATGAGTAAAGTGTTAAGATCCTTTTGGCAATCGTCAAATATCCAATACCAAATACAAAAAAGCATTTATATTTCAACTCCAATAGTCGAGAATGTGCAATAATGTCATGATATTTATTTACTCTCACTGTCATTATCATTGATATTGATACTGATATTGGCACGAGCGTTTACCACGATAATAATATCATCCCATCAGAAAGGAGACGGAAATGCGGAAATGCGTAAATGCGAATTGTTCTGCAACTTGGTTATTATGAGCTCCTTCCCAACACAACAAGGAGAGACAAGAAAAGAGGAAAAGGGCTTAGACGTAGGAGAAAGTTTTGCGTGTATTTCTTATGGAGGCGTTGGAGTGTTTCTAATGTGAATGGGAATGTGGATGAACGTAAGCGTATGAACTTGAATCACTACAGATAGAATTTGAAAGTGAATAAAGTCTCAAGACTCAAGACTCAAGACTCAAGACTCAAGACTTGAGTAGACTTGGCACTTGGCACTTGGAACTTTTCTCTCACAAGTGGCTAAATCCTCTATCCCCTTTATGGAATTCCCATTTCCATCAAGGCATAACCCGAGCAAACCAAACCAAAGATCCTAAATTTTGCTCCTTGAATTCCTGTTCCATATGAAATTCGTCAAACTTGAAACTGAAAACGAATTTTCTACACTCTACACTTTGAACCTTGAACGTTTACTCATACTCGTTGAGCATTGAGCATTGAGCATTGAGCAGTGTAAATTTAGAGTTGACTCGCTTGCATCAATAATCAATAGGGTACAGAGCGGAGTTGAAACAACTTATCTATTCTTACTAAAATAAGCCGGATAAAAAGGTGGCATAATACATACAAGATACAGTACAAAAAAATAGAACATATTACAAAACTGACCTAGCTACTTACTTATTGTTAGTTTGTACGTGAACTAATTTAAGGCTTCATAATTTAATGCCGTGGATGTTCATTGAGCTCTTGTACCTCAAGCCTCGAGACTCGAGACTCGAGAAAATTCAGCTGTACTAAAGATAAGGCTTAAAATGTAAGTATGTATAATTGTTATTGTAAGCATAAAGTATGCAGAATTATAAAGACGATAGGCAAGTTAATGTTATCATTATTACTATAGTATTTACGGTATGCTCTGGTTCCCTACACAATGTAAATAAAAAGTTGTAAAAACACTCAAGTCGTATACTTAGATTTTACCATTAGCTTTTAAAATAATTTTATTTAATGTCTAGGATCTAGGATCTAGGAGTAAGAGGAATGAAAAGGAAAATGTACTATGGGTAATATAGTGTACTAGTACAAATCTAGTGCAACGCTGTACATTTGTAAATACATAAATATATCTTATTTATACAGTAAGCTGTAGATTGTAGGTCTAAGATCGAAGGTCGAAGGTCGTAGGTACAAAATGGATGAATGGTTTTGATGGATAGTTTGAAATTTTTATATGGATTGAATGTAAATTGTACAGCATACATTGTTAATATTTAAGAGATCGACGATCAACGATCATTTCATGCTCGTGTACCCCAACTGCAATTAAAATTAAAACTGCAACGGCAGCTGCAACTGCATAAGTTTGCTAACTGTAACTGGTACAAGTATTGTCATTGCTACTCCAAGAGAGATGATGAGTAATCCTCTGAATTGGTAGTCAATGGACAATGGACAATGGACTAGTAAATTCCATGAGAATTATTATATACTATATTGCTACTTGACTACTGATATTGACTATTTAATGTGTATGATGAGTCTACTCCTCTATTATACTAGTAAATGCTAACACTGTATAAAGTATAAACTGAAAGAAGAGCAACAAAACTAATATAATTTAAACTATTCATATTCAAATTGATATTGATATTCATAATCATTACAAGTTAAATAACATTTAATGTGAATGTTTTGTGTTACATTGTCAGCATTATCAAATTTAATATTACAACTATTCTAAGGAATCATCTACATGAACAAATTAATAAAATAAACTATGCTAAAAAAATATTAGACATATTAAATATTCTATTGAATTTCTTGAAAATCATTAAAGGGTAAACAGTAAACAGCATATGGTTTTGCAATGCTGCAGGCTCCGGCTCCGGCTTATTCACTTTCATTCCATAAAAATATTGCTTGCTCCTACAGTTTACTTTATTATCCCATCAGCTCCATCTGAAACATACACACATATACAGATACAGATACAGATACAGCTCACAATTACATTTTCATTTTCATTTTAAAATGAACGGAAGCACCGAAAGAAACGATTTGACTGACTGACTTTGATCTCAAAATTTATTAAATAGAGAAAAGGCCTTTTTACTCACCCACATGCACTCACATTTCCAGCTAAACGTTTACAGGCAAAGGAATCGCCTCGGGGTCAAGGTTAATAAAGTTTTTCTTTCAAAGAAATACAAAAATGGAAGGAAATGGGAGTTCTTTTAAAAGGATACATTATCCAACTATCTAGCACAAAACAAGACAAGACGGAGAAAGATCTCGAGGAGAAATTCTCATTTTTCAAACCAACCCTTTGTACATTTTGTACCTTTTAGAATTTCAGAAGCCGCAAGATACAAGACATAAAAGCAAAAACAAGAGTTGAAATTCTATTAGTATTTTCATTATAGTCATCTTTGCCGGGATTTAGAACTTGAGAAAATTATAATTATATTGAGATAAGTATTTCGACATTTGACGTAGTAGGAATTAGGAATACGCGTGTAATGAGCATGTTTATGCATAAATGTGAGCTACCTCATTGTCAGTTATGTATGGGAATAACATACATGGATACATAGAAAGCAAATTGCGTTATAATGATCTAAAACAAAAGGAATGATTACTTATGCATCAACGGGATTTCTTTCAAGTCGCGACTTGTACAAAAACTACATTTTCGGAAGAGTTGATGTAATTTTGTTAATGCGATCGGGAAAAGACGAGGTCCACGGTAAATGGAAAATGGTAAATTCTGCTTGTAATTGATAGAACAAGAGTCAAAATTTAGTTAGTTTAGAATCTAGAATCTAGAATCTAGAATCTACACAGAATCTCAAACAAGCTTTGCACATTAAATTTTTCTAATAATGGGATCAAAAAAGTAGAAAAAAACAATCATTTTACTTTTCATAGTCCGTAGTTTTTTTTGGTACTGTTTATTTTTTTTAGTAAAATAGCAAACAGTGGAAGAGGTAAATTGTCATGCGCTCATTCACCAGCTAAATATTTGATACTTGACAAATTTTTACTCATAAATTTTATTTTCTTACCTTGATCATTGATCATATTTTGGGCTATTCAAGGATAAATGATGTTAAACCTGTAAAAAAGTATTTACAGTATTTTCAGTTCCATTCAAAATTTAAGATTCAAGATTCAACACTTCACATTCAGCTCAATGGTAACAAGTTGAGTAATTCAAAATGTTGTTTGTTATTTTACAGATACAGATGTTGTGAAAAGGTTCACGGTTTTTTTAAAAAGAAGAAAATTTAGTTGAGAAGACAAAAGATATCGTAGATCGTATTCGTATGCAGGAGATGATGTGAGATCAACTTGATATTCTAGGACTATGACAGACTTTCTCTCTCTTTCTCTCTTTGTTGTCTATACTTATTCACTTTCCCCTTTTCTTGAGCAAATGTTTGTGGGTTAGTTTGGTAACGTCTGCCTGGTTAAAAGTAAATCCTCAAAGGCAAAAAAAGGAGACGTGTGTGTGTCTATAGTGTGTTTTGTGTACTGTGTAACTTGTTTTGTTCTCAGACGGCATTCAAAGTTCAAGGGTTCAAAATCCTCCCAGAAGAAGAAAAGTCATGGAAGCTCCAACTTGGAACTTGGAAGCACGCACGGTTCCCAATAATTCTATTTATTTTTATTCACAAGAGGTAAGTTGAGACGCGACTCACATTTCATTTACAAAAACGTCCGGGTCTTATTTTCCTTTAGTTACTTTCCGCTAGAATTTCCAAGAGAATCAAAAATCAACAACTAAAAGTAACTCCTACAGTTTTTTGCAAACATTTGGATATTTCACCTTGCTCTTGTTTTGAATAAACTCAAATACAAATTTATTACAGTTTAATCCTGCGCATGTCAAAGACGACTATTTTCTGCATAGCAATTTTACCAACAGAAAGATCACATTGATTGAAAAACGAGTTGGTGAAAGGGTGTAAAGGCGCTTGTGATTTTTCCCGTCACTTGTGCTTGGTGTTTTGTGTTTTGTGTTTTGTATTTTGTATTTGCCATACTTTTCATTCACTTTCCTCAAACATAAGTCCATGTATGGCATGCATGTAGGTTGGCGTTAGGATGAGACGGAAGAGGCTAAGCCCAAGGAGTACGGTTCAAATAAAAAATAAAGTTCAATTTAAAGTTGGATAAAAGTTAAGCCGTACAAAAAGGAACAATGTTATGTTTCTTAAATCATATTTGTAGATATTTTTATCTGCATCTACATTTTACATCAATTCCTATAAAATAATACACAATGCATATCCGATTCCAATTGAGCCACCTTTACAATAATCTACAATATACAGTCTACATTCTACATTCTACAGTATAGTCTAAAGTATACGACGGACGTTTGCGTTTGAGCCTACATACTTGTTTTTCTGGGAAATACTTTTTTCAAATATTTTATTCATGTGTATGCCTACTTTTAAGAAAAAATCTTACTCCTACGGCTACAATAGAAATAGAGCTCAAATTCGTACAAGCTTTTGGTATACTACATCTAGAATCTAGAATCTACAGTATAAATCACATGTACATTACATTTTTAGCAAGAATTAAAAAGGCTGTTAAACCAAGACGTTGAAATTCAAATAATCCAAGAATCGAATCATAGATAAATTTAGCTTCTGTACATATAAATATTCAAGCCGAAAGAGTAGAACCAGATTTTACATACAATTCTACATTCTACATTATAAATTCTACATTCTACATGGAGCTCGTTCAAAATCTAAAGTCAACAAACACATCACATGTTTTTTCCTAGCTGAAAAACCTCTTGATTTTTTTTACTTTTACATTTTCATGAGACAAAAATCCTCAATCTTCAATCCTCAATCCTCAATTCTCAATACGTAATCAATTTCTAACAATTGAAATACAGGTACAGTTAAGGTTGTGTCTTCAATCTACAACATGTGATATTGGAAACTGGGAGGAGACAACGGAAATGTTAGCTTGACTTAGCAAACCCAGAGTTCAGAGCTCCAACTTGTAAAGAAAAGTTGAATTGAGGATATTCTAATCCATAACAAACTTGGCGTATTCCATCGCATTACATCGTATTATTTTGTATTGCATTGCATTGAATGTGTAAAATCTGAAATCTACAATGTACAATGTAAAATGTACAACGTACAACTAAGCAAGTAGACAAGATAAGAGCATGATTTTCAATCCAGTTTAACATTTTCTTACCCATACTGTAGGGCTTGTCCTTAGTTCTTGGTCTTTGCAAATGTAAATTTACAATCACATCCACATTCACATTTATTCTACACATTTACATTGTATATTATACAGAGATGTATGTATTTCCACTGCTCTGGTCTTTAGAAAATACTTGAGTTCAAATACATGTAATTCTACTGCTATTGCTAATACTTAATAGGAAAAAATAGACATTCGAAATGGAAGTAAAAAATTCAAGGTAAATTTGATTTTCCCATTTTCCTCTCCTTTCTTATCTCCTTGTAATCTTCTTTGTATTTTAATAAATATCTACAATCTAAAATCTACAATGTACACTGTACACTGTAAAATGTATAAGAAAGAGTTGAAAGTCTGAGAAAGGACTTTTAATTCATAAGTTTTCAATTTCCTACTTCCATTTAAACATTTTTCTTTTCTCTTCCCATCCATATCGTTCTTAGTTTGCTCGTATCATTCAAAGTACGTACAATGCACAATGTACGGCGTACAAAGTGCCATGTACTCTGGATAAGAGAGAGAAAATTCATGTACAAAAGAAGCTCTGAGACTCTGAAATTAAAGTCAAATTTCAAGTTGGATGGAAGGCCAAAGCTAGAACATGGAAGATGTAGAAAGCTAAGGTCAAAGCTCAACGCTCAAAGTTAAGAAGGGAATAAGAGAAGAAATAAATAGACAAAAGAAAACTTTCTCTAGAATTTTCCAGAACGTACTGTAGATTGTATGCACATTGGAATGTACAGTGTACAGATTAAGAAGGATGAGGAAGGGACGGATAGAGGGAAAGGGAGAGTAAGCTCCTGGACTTGTAAAATGCATGCAATCCTCATGTAAAATTCACTTATTCTAATAGTCTAATACAAGGAGGAATCAAGAGAAATATAGTAAGTGCCAGGGCAGAAACCAGAAACGATCTACTGTGTTTTCTATGCTCTGTATCCTGTGAATTCAGGACTCTAGAATCTAGATTCTAGACTGTATATTCTAGACTCTGAAGCTATGTACTGCGGACGATGGACGGCCAAGGAAAAGTATGAAGACTAGGAGGAAGAGTGGAGAAAGTGGATAAAATATTTGAACTTCTCCTGGTGAGCCATTAAACCTCACCTCACCAGAAGCATTACTTGGTTTGGCTTGGTCTGAAATGGTGGGAGGGAGGGATGGAATAGCGTAGGTTGTAGCAACTGATTGTACAGGAGTGAGTAAAGTAGAAAGTCAAAAAAATTATTTGTGTGTGTATGTTGAATGTTGAATGTTGAATGTAGGTTTTGGTTAGCTGGCTGACTGGTGGCTGTTTGGTTTGGTGTGGGTAAGTACGCGTACAACTTACATGGTGCATCGAACATTGTACATGTTACATACATATGAATGAAGGTAAGATTGCGTGATGAAAATCATTTTTCAGTCAAGCTAACGAGTATATGTAACGGGTTTTCCGGTAGCCGATATTTTCAGCTGCGTTTTTGATTACCAAACCTTTTTACCTTTCCTTTCCTTCACTTTTCCATTCTCCTTTCTCCTTTCTCCTTTCTCCTTTCTCCATACTGGATTCTGGATTCTGGATTCTACCTGCTAGTCGCTCGCTTTCTCCCTGGACGCTCACACCGTGCAGAGGTACAGCTGATGTATATCTACAATCTACAATCTACAACCTACACACTTTATGAATCGTAATACTCGACGGGATTCTTCTTTCTTATTGCTAGTTACATATAAATATGTGGGAATCGGAATGGGATGGGAATGGATTTGAACATTGCAAGTTGCAAGTTGGAAGTTTGTGTAGTGTGTAGTCTGTAGTCTGTGGTATTGTATTGCTCTCCTACTCTATGGCTTTCTCCTGTGTGCCTTTACCTTCTTTCCTGCTTTGTTGAAAAAAAAAGCTCGCGATTTTGTTCAAACTAATAAAAATTGTAGGCCTATGCATCAGTACTACACACTGTACGTTATAAACTATACACTATACAAGCTAAAGCTGTCTAAAGCATCTTCTTTCTTTATTCCCATGAAAAACAGAGCGTGGATTTTCCCCATTTCATCTGTTCACTGTTGAAACTCATCGATTTCATTTCACATTCGGAAAAGTACACCTCACCACAAAAATCACAAGGTTCCAAGTTCTAAGTTGGACATTCTATATTCAGCATTGTGCACTCTGCACTCTGTACTCTGTATACTGTATACATTATACATTACAAATGCTATTTACTATTTACTATTTACTTGATATTTTTGGGCAAACAGGGGAAATATTATTGACTGTTGGTTGGTGGGTGGATACTAAATTGCACTACATTTTTACAGTATTTCTTACACTTTACATCCTACATTGCACAGAGCACAGATATTCAATGTGCCATGACAAAGCATGCATTTTTTCATCAGGATAAGGACACAAATACGCGCTGGATGTCTGCGTAGGCAGATCTGTGATGGTACGTGGTATGTGGATGATGCAAGAACTGAAAATAAAACTAGGGAGACGGGAATGCAAAACGCCTTTTTTCTACCTCAGTTTCTCCACTTTACACTTTTCACAGAAAAGAAAAGAAAGGGCAAGAGAAATCCACATGTCCAAATATTCGAATACCCAAATATCCAAAGAAAAAGGGGAGTGGGAAGAAAATAAATAGTTTTTTAACCTCCATGTGATCTGGGTCACCTAAGGCAACTCATTGTTATTCTTCAAATGTTCCGGGCTGTACAAAAGCATGTAAAAGCACGCTTCCTTGCACTAACTCATTCTAGCATTCACTCATTCACTCATTCACTCTCACATTCATGATGTCCTTTGTGCTTATGCACGGATATCCAGATTCTGTCTTCAGACTGTCTGTCTTTTTCTACATATTTACGTTTTTATATTTGGGCATGTATCCGTTTTTGCATTCCAACTGTTGACAACTTGTATAACGACTGCAGATATTCAGATACAGTCTACAGTCTACAGTGTATAGTACACGACCAAAAGGCAGAAGACACAAGACACAAGACAAGACAGACAAATGATGCATCAGAAGAAAAATCCCAAGAGATATATTATTCCTTCGCTTTTTACTCTTCGATATTTTCTGTGTGGAATTCACCAAGATTAATTTCCGTGAATAACTTGGATTGTCATTCCCTTCTCCTCTCCTCTGTTTTACATTTTACATACTATGGAGGACGGAGATTTTTCATCTACGTCCAGTCCAGATTTTTCCTCGCACATTTAACATTGAACATTGAACATTGAGCGATTGGATATACTCAGTACTCAACAGTCAGCATTGTATGGAACTGCAATATGCACTAGATGAAACGTGTTGAATTTCTTCCACTGCTTTCCAATTTGCCTTTTCTATCTGCTACTTACACGTTCTAGCAACTGAAGCTGATCTGGTCTGATCTGATTTTTCTCTGCTACATCTTGCAAAAACACAGAATTAAATAGGATTCATATTCGTGTCTCTCCGTACATACTACATACATACATACATACATACATACATAGATCAAGAGTATAAAATATAGAATATAAAAAATTGATTGCACACACTGCAAACTGCAAAAGGACCATGGAAAAAAATGAACCAATCCAATCCAATCTTCTCAAAGGAAGAAAACTGCAAGGAATTTCAGTTTCAGATGAAACCAAATTCGGAATTCAAATGCTGGCAAAAATCTTGATTCTCGATTCTCAAAACTCTAAAACTCAAACATGAGGAAACCAAAAAAATTTCTGGTATGAATGAAAAAAAACAATCGAGGATTCGAGGATAAAAATGAAGCGTACAGGCAAAAGGTCCAAGTTACATGAAAAACTCCAAACTCAAAAACCAAACTCCATGATTTGCGAGTAGTGAAATAAGTTGATGTAAAGTTTACTATACTTTACTATATAAACTTCCTTGTTAGTTTTGACTATTATCTTGTGACTTTTGACTTGGAATTCTTATTCTTGTTGTCAGACATATGGCATTCTTGGCAGATGTACTTCACTTTGACTTTTGACATTTGGCCTCTCATAATTTTTCCATTTCTATAGTATACTAGAAATAAATTTAAAGGTTAAAGATCCAAAATCCAAATCCAAATCGACAACCACAATTGCATTCGCATCCTTTCATTACCGTCCTAAATTTCCAAAGATTTCCTTGTTTTGCCCAGATACCGGATTGTGGTAACAAAGTTTTCATTTTCTGCATGTTGGGACATTTTGATTGCACTGGTGTTCTCTAGATTCTAGATACATGAATGCATGAAACTGAAAATGAGAAGGAGTGGGAAAAGGGAACTAGCCCGAGTTTATGCATATTGAAGACATCTCTCGCTCTCTCTCTCTCTATCTTAGACATTGGAGGCAAAGGGGAGAAAGCAAGACAAGATAGTTGGAATTGTTCTCCCATCCAGTTTTCACTTGTGACAAGGAAACTCGGATCTTGGATGTAGAATATCTGAAGGCAGATCTAGATTCTAGATTCTAGATTATAAATGTACATATTATACATTGCGTGTTGTATGAGCTGAGCTGAGTTGAGTTGCGTGCGTCGGTCCAGATGAACACAATCCGTAGCTAAATCCAGTTAGAAGTACAAGTAATCATAATAATAAAGGAAACTCATATTATGGTACGGTATCACATGGAATAAATGAAAAGTTCAGAAAGAAGAGGGGGGAAGTGGAGGAATAGCATGACACTATGATAATCTTTGGTTTGAATTTTAACTTTGGACAGTCTACAAACAAAAGTTTGACGTTTTCATGTTTCTCTTGTCTCTAAACTAGAAATTCTAAACTCCAAACTCCAAACTCCAAGCTCCAAACTGTAAACTCTGAACTGCCTGTCTCCTCCGTAAATGCATATTAATTTTGGTGGTGATGTCACGGGTAGGACAGGATGTTTTAACCCTTGTGCAATTTTACCCTCCGCTTTTCCTTTCACTTCCAAAATATGTACATTGTACATCTTTATCCTGTATATTTCGCCACACAAACGCCAACCTGTCTTGGGAAAAGAAGAAAAAGCTTTTTCTCCTCTCAGCAACTCCAACAACAAGGGCAGAGGGGAAAGTTGGAAATAAATTACATTTTTATTTTTAAAGAGGAAGAAACCCCCTTACAGCTGATAATTCCATGTAAAATATTTGACCACTTGGTTCTTGATTCTTGATTTTAATGCATTCGGGGAAAATCTAGAGACTGTAGACTAGAGACTGGGGCTACATGTGTCATGATGGAGGATTTACCTTGCTCTTGCCCACCCTCACATTTAGCCTTGCGCCTTTGTCAAAAAATTCAAAACCACCATTGCAAAAACGGATGCTTAATATTCAACTTGGGTTGAAAATTTAGGATTTTCCCTCCTAATTTAAACGATCGAGTTTAAAATTTTGTTTAGTTCAAACTTAACAAGGGTGACAGAGACAAATCCTTGGGACTATCGACTGTCGTCAAATCATTGTTGTGAACTTGGGTGGATTGTGGATTGTGGATTCACTTAAGAAAAGGCATTAGTAAGCAAATTAGGGTTTCAAGCCTCAAACCCCATCTCTCCTCTCTCCCACCTCTTTTCCATTCCCCACAGATAAAATCATAAATATACTACACAGAGTATATATATTTAGAAAGCGTGGAGCAGAAACATATAAGTAGATATCATACAACAAATAGCATGCATGTACTTTGTACTATCTACTATAATGAAAGTATTACATATCATATTATACATATTTGATGCACTTGAAACTTGAGAGTTTGGCGGTGCGTAAGGAAAAGACGACAAGCTATTTAGTGGGAGCAATCAAAACTTAGTACTTTTGAATTTTGACTATCTTTTCAATTCAACCTCAACCTCAACCTCAATCTGTCCACTGTCTACTCTCTTCATTTTCAATCTTGAGCATTCAAGGGGTTCTCCATTCGTCTATCACTACCATGTATCTTCAAAGCATGGACAATGTAGATTCTACTTTTTATGCTCCACACAACAAATATATATTCTGCCTTGTTCAAAATTTTGAATTTTTGTAAAAATCAAAATAGGTCGACTCTTTTCAACTTGAAAATTTCAAGATTTCAAGTCCACTGTACACTGTAAACTGGATATTGGATACTGAAAATTTGATGTGCTTGTGTATCCTTAGGCAAGGAATGAAATGCATTAAGTATTATGTGTGAATGTTCCGTATAATTCCTCCTAATGTACATTAGAGAGGTGTCTAATGTCTAGTATCTAGGTTCTAGTTGGATTTGGAGACATTGCTGACGCCAGTATTAATACAAATACAAATACAGGAACAACGACTATATGATTACGGGGAAAAGAGAGAGAGGGAGAGAGAGAGAAGAGGTGAAGGGAGATTGTCTCAGCTT
The DNA here is from genome assembly GCA_034698265.1 of Sminthurinus aureus. Taxonomy (NCBI): domain Eukaryota; kingdom Metazoa; phylum Arthropoda; class Collembola; order Symphypleona; family Katiannidae; genus Sminthurinus; species Sminthurinus aureus. The sequence continues at coordinate 51,635 of JAQGBH010000199.1, forward strand.
GAGGGTGAGATGAAAAGATTTGGCACGTTTTTACATGGGCGTGTATTTTTTTCCCTTTGTCTCATATTCTTCCTCGTCTTTTTCTTCATCATCATCTCATCATCCTTTTATTCTTTCTTCTACAGAGGAATTCATTTCAACTCATTCTCTCTTTTAATCTGACTTGAAGCCTTTTTCCTACATAGCCTTTGTACTTTGTACCAGTAAAACTACGAGTGTGTCTATGACAACTCACTCCTTTCTCCTTTCATGGTTCTGTGCAGCTATCCAAATACTTTATATTGTACACTATACACTATACCCTTCAAATTGTAGGCGTAGAGTCTAGAGTGTAGAGTGTAGAGGTCGAATCAAGTGTGGATAAAGAATAAAGAATTTAGGAAGGAAAACGGTGGATTTTCACTCGCAAAGGTTTGCATTTTTCCGTTTTCCATTTGCAATATTTCATAATGAATTTTTCAGCCTTGAAGCGGAAATGTGATTCCGTTTCTGTTCAGCATTTGGGGTTCGGGGTTTTAGTTAAGATTTAGTTTAACACTACCCAAGAATAACAGGAACTCTACCGTCAGTGCTTCTCTTATTATTACTGGTTACGGGTGTGCCTCATCATTATTATTTTTTGGGTTAATCCTTTGATACACTGTCAAATTAACAGTTGAATCTTGTTCCATTGTGGACAAAGGATTTTATGAGAAAAGACAAACCAAAGCCAAAGACAAAGACAAAGACAAAGACAAAGGGTAAAAGTCAAAGCAAGAGAAAGAAAATTACTTTGAAAAATCCTGTATTTGCTCCACATTTCCTTTTCTCTCTCTCTTGAAAATTTTTGCACCAAAGGTAATGAAAAGGCTACTGATATTTTGTGAGATCCCACAGCTCAATCAAGTTGAATAAAGTTATGCATTATATCTTAAATCCATACGTGTACTCTATACACTTTAAACTTTGACCCTGGGATTTAAAAGGAGTATCGGCCTAGGTCAACAGTACACTGGGTACATAAAAAACAAAAACATATAAATTTGGAGGCACCGAAAATGCAAGGTTCAAGGGGAAAATGAAGATTTTGTTTTAGTTGATAAACGACGGGGATTATTGGATTGGAAAAAATCCAAAAAACATTATCCACAGGAATTTACTTTATTGATCCAGTGAAATGCGCAATTGAATATTTTTCATGAGAATTGAACCCCCATCTCCCGTACACAATACATATCAATTATTTTTCCATCTTCCTTCCTGTATTGGAGTACTGAGCAGGATTGACATCGTCATCTACATTTGCATTCGTAATTGCATCGGGTTTATTTGTTTCACCACGAAACCAAAATCTAGAATCTAGAATATAGAATCTAGAATCCAGATTGATCTGTATTGTGTACGGTATTTTTAAAAACCGTCTCCTTTTCCTTGGTAGAAAGAGCAGCAGGAAAGATGCACAATGTTCAATATGTAATGCACATGTTGTACACTGTACACTTTACATTGTAGATTGGACATGAAACCAAGGCAAGGGGAAGTAGGAGAAAGATGTAATGAAACAAGAAGAGGGAAAGAAGGTAATGGATGGAGAATCAAGAAGATATCTATTTATTTATATCATAGTAGAAACTTTACAGATTTTTCTCCAAGGACTTTTTGAGAGGAACATTTACAAAAAGTCGAGTGAAAAAAAACGACTTTGTCCTTTGGGGAGAGGGAAAAAAACTGAGAGAGAAAAGGAAAGAGAAACTGATGAAGAAAACGGAAGGAGAGGATCTCAAAACTTTTTAAGGAGTTGCCTTAATGTCCTGGATGTTGTGCATTAGTTCCTTGTCTATAGTTTTTTCCCTGTTCACCATTCACTATTCACCATTTCTCTCTCATCCTCACATTCACATTCACTTCTACATTTCTATGCACAATGTACACTGTACATTGTACATACTGAGTTGTGTTTCAGTGAGCTCTGAGGTGCATAGTAAAATTAAAAGTAATGACATGAGACGAAACACGGAAGCAGAAGAGGAGCAGACTGAATGATGAACAAACTGGAAACTGGAAAACTGAAAAACAGGAGAAGAACCAGACCTTAGAGGGAAAAAAACAGTTCCGGTCCTCCGTTTTATCTATCGAACCGATACAAACTGCAAAGTCAGATTCCGATGCTGGATTCTGGATTCTAGATTCTTTATTCTAAACTCTAAGCACTACACTCTACATTCTAAATTCCTCTAATTTTCAACTTTTCTCTTAATTTCTTTATCAACTATGGCGAATTAAGAATGATTTTGACTGTGCTTACAACACTAAAACTAGCACAACTTGACCATTGACCATGCTTAATCATTGAATCAAAAGACATTCTACAACAACAAATAACAATAGAATCTCTGTTTGTAAAAATTATGTGAATCGGGTTATTATACTTGTTTTTGGGTGGCAAAGAATTGAGGACAATCATGAGAGAAAAATCACAGGATGCTATTTGTACACTCTCAACATTTTACAGATTTGGAGCTTTTTTGGAGCATCTCTCTGTATACATTTATATAGGGGATGCTCCCGAGATGCTCCAAAAAGGAACCTTTTACGATGCTCTTTAGCGGAGAGTGTACATGTATAATGTATATGCATGAGAGCGTGCATTGTGCATACGTTTATAAATAAATGTTATGCGTGAGCATTACATTAACAAGTACTACTCCTACCTACCTCTTCCTCTTCTAAGGTAAATATTCCAGCATTTTTCTTCTCCATTTGAAATTCCACCATCTCCATGTTTCTTCTTCTCTGTTCTCTGGCAATGTCCCCGTCAGCTTATTCCTCTCGTGTTCTGTTTTTTGTCCAATGTCCAATGTCCAATGTCCAGTGTCCACGCTGACGACAGTCACAGAGGGAAGCAGTCAAAATGAGAGATATTAGCTCTGGCTAATGTCTGTCTCCAGCTGTCCACAGTCCGTTTCTTTTCTCAACTGTCGTCAGCCTCATCACCACTATTATTGCATTTTCCGTTGTCCATTGTCCATTCACTCTCATACAGTCTCCAGTCTGGACTCTGTACATTCTCAAATTTAGATTCTAGACTCTGTAGCCTATACTTTAAACTTTGTATTCTACATTCATCGGTTTTACTTCAGACAGGTTTACCATTTACTGTTAACCGGTACTCTTATTCTTAGTCTTAGCTTTAGTTTTTTCACGACAGTGTTTCCACCACAAATGTATTTGGTTCCTTTCTCTTGTTGTGGTTCTATCTTTTCATTCTCCTTTCATTATTCATTCCCCAAAATATGTAGTATGAATTTACACTGCACAATATGCCGTTGACTGCCGGAGACTTAACTGTAGACTGTAGACTGTAGACTGTAGTATCTCGCATCTCGCATCTCGTATCTTGTACAATCGGAATCTCATCTACAACTCTGCACACTGTTTACTGTTTACATTTCAACATGATCTAAGGTATTTCCGTACAAAGAAAAGCCGCAGAATGACCCATAGGACCAATATACTATACTCCATTTTAATGCATACTATCGTCACATAAACATGTAGTTGTTTTTGTAGGAAATGAATTTTGTTCAATGGAATAAATGTTCAGATGTTCTGTGTTGCTCTTTTTTATATCATACATTTTCTCATTGCTCGTTGTTCCACATAATACAGTAAAGTCTAAAACGTGAATACAGTTAGAATTTAGAAGGCTTTTATTCTGGGACTTTTCTTCTACGAAACTCTACTTTTACGAAAGATTCCAAGCTCAAGTATGGAGCAACTTATGCATAATTTTAGATGTTTTATAGATAGATACACGACATTACATTACAATGCATTAGAATACAGGGTACTAAATGTAGATGTAAACCTTTTGTGACTACTGAGGACTCGTAATTGTCAAAGCATGTCCTAATATAATGATACGTTTATGTTATGTAAAACAAAATATCACATGTAAAGTGGATGCGTATCTAGTATCTAGTATGAAGCAATAAGCTTTGTGCTTTGTACATATTTTGTACTCTTTTGGAAACAGGAAAAACTATGAGAATCTCCATAAAATTATATAGCACATCATGTGTAGCATATTGTACATTTTATATATATCGTATCGTATATAAATGGACAGACTTTTAGAATGTCATAGAGAAAAGAGAAATAGTGAGAGCCCCTTGTGGGTATACTTGTATGTTAAATACGAATATACGAATGTGTGTGATAGGGTGCAGGGCATCTCATCTCAGGATAAGATGATATTTTCCACATTCTACATGAAATGAACCAAGTGCAGCGATGAAATGAGATGAGAGGCGGACTTCAACACTAAACACAAACACACACACACTTTACACGGTACTACATTAGTCTGTGGACATATTTATATTTATATTTATTCACATGCCTCCTCGTCCCATGTCCCGTGTCCCATATTGCAACAAGCAGAGCAAGGAGAAGAAGAGGAGCGACAATATGGGAAGAAAACGAGAATGAAGATGTGAGGACTCTTATCTTATCAGACTGGTTCTGGTTCTGGTTCTGGTTCTTGTTCTGGTTCTAGAGTCTGAGTCGGAGTCTGCTCTTGTTGTGAGTGTTTCTCATTCTCCTGTTGTCGTGGACTGGATTCTAGATTCTAGATTCTGGATTCGCTCCGATATGTAGTGTGTCATGTGTGTGATGTGAGTATGCTGCGGATATGCAGATACTTAACTATCTACATTCTACATTCTACACTCTACATGCAATAGAATAGGTAGAGATAGGAAAGTCCAAAATAATACAAAATAGAGAGAGATAATATACAATAATATCCACATATGCTCAATGTTTAGTGTTCAAGTAAAAGGAATGGCTATGGACTATGGAGTATGGAGTATGGATAAATGCGAGCCCGTTTGGGGAATTTCCTTGCCGTCATCTATCTATCTATTTATCTATCTCACATCGATTACCTCGTTTTCTCATTTCTCCTTCTATTTCCTTTTCACTCTCCTTTAGCTTTTAGGTCTCTGCCTTTGGTTTGGTTTGGTTGTCTCTTGTCTGGTTGGTTGGTTGGTTGTCCCTCCCTTGAAATAAACATTTACCTCAGCAGCTAACTGCATAAATGACTGGGACTTGACATTGACTTGGATTCCAGAAAATATTTTATTGTCTCATTTCGGAAACTATTCATGTCTCTCTCAGTCCTTTTCCCTTTCCCGTTTCCCTTTTCCTTTTTCTCCGTCTTCGTCGTCTTTTTCTCTGCCTCTGCGTCTATCCGACTTGGCTTGACTCGAGACTCGAACTGACTTGACTTGACTTGTGAGATGTCTAAAAAACGGGAGAGTACATCCTTTCCCTTTGATTTTACTGTTTGCAACTGCAGTCTCCAACTCCAACTCCAACTTTCCGACTTCTCCAGTCGAATATGAGGAAATCGAAAAGTGAGAAGGTATGCATGTGTAAGCTTGCGAGCTAACAGTATACCGGTTAGACTTTGGCTTGACTTGACTTGGTGGAGTTTGTCCTTAGATTTTCATCAGGAACCAACCAGCCGATCGACCAAAACGCTGAGCATGAGAATGAGAATGAGAATGACCGGGCACGAACACGAATGGCGATTGGCAACTGTATCCACTATACTCCATACCCTTTACCATGTGTACATATAAGCAGCGGCATGCACGAATATGTAGAAAAAAGAGCAGAGAGCATGGAGAAGAGGACGGCAGTCGACGAAATAAAGGAATTGTATTATCATCTTGCTTCACTTGCCTCACGCCATAAATCTTGTAGCAACTCTGCCAATATTTCGCACCTTTTCCCAAACTTTTTTTTCACCAAGGCAGACATACAGACACATAGACGTACAGAGTACAGAGACTATTGAACAAGTTCAAGTTTTCCGTCCTTTCCGTTTTCCCCTCTCCACTTTCATTTTTACCCCGAAATAATAATATATAAGATAGGACTAGTGAAAAAAGGACAAAAAAAAGACACCTTTGCACCCATTTCCTACATGTGCATGAACATGGCACACTAACTGGTCTAGCATTTTTAGGATAATGAAAAGACTCTTAAATTAAATCCATCTTTTATGTTACGTACACAAAACTATTAAGAGTTAAAAGTCTCGTGTGTAATCGTGAAATACATAAACAGAAATTCGGCATACACGTAATTTTACTAAAACCCAAAGCTCAAAACACAAGGAATTATAGGAGCACGAATATTCAGTCTAGAGTGTAGAGTGTCCAGTGCTCAGCCAATGTAATGTTGTCCATTGTCCAACTTGCAACTGCTTTGTTGAATGCTATATTTTTCTGTTCTGTTTTCCTTATCTCAATTCTGAATCCTTTGGTAAAGCCAACTGTGAGACAGAGATAGAAATAAAAGTAGAAAAGTCCATTTTTTGCTCCTCTTTGTATTTTCCTATTTCAAGATTTCTAGGTTTGTCTTGTTCCGCCCATTGAATCTGTTCTGTCAGTATTATTTAACAGACTTGGGAGCTTGTACATATTGTAGGTACTTTTTTGTCCAATTTATGTAGAACAAGAAGAGAACAAGAACAAGGTATTTCCAACATATTCAGTAGACAGAGAAAAATAGAGGGAGAGAGAAAATGGGTGCTAAGAAAAGGAAGGTAAGTCGTCCCATTTCCCATTTTGAGTCTTGAGTCTTGAGCAATAAGTGTTAAGAGTAATTTAAATTATAACACCTCTTAGTTTTAGTTCATGAGCACAAGCTATTTTTCACAGCGAGGAGTGAAGGTTTGTGCTAAAAGTGAATTGAAATTACTGACTATGGACAACATAATAATCTCTGTACTCTGTACTCTATACTCTATAGTCTGTAGTCTGTAGTCTATACTCTATAGTGTATAGTGTACACCTCTAATTTTTTTACCTTTGAGAAGAGGTGGCGAAATGAAAAATGTGCAGATGTCACCCTTAACGACTTGAACCAACCTCAAGAATTTCTTTCAGCAAAGCACCTTTACCCTTTACCATTTTCCCATTTTATATTACGTTGTAATAGTAATCGACATGTAAATCCAAACGTAAGTGTACATGTAAATTTTCAACATCCACGTCGATGTCAAAGTCGTAGTCGTAGTCGTAGTGCGTCATGAGTGAGCAGGAGGAATTTCACACCGTGGTGCCGCATTTGGTGTTTGGTATTTGGTATTTTTATACTTTATACGTTTTTATGAAATTCGTTAAGTAGATGTTAAAACCCCCATAATCTTTTTTTACCTTTTAATAAAAATAATGGTGTGCATAATTACAGATCACAGATCATAGATCACACATATTTCTCTCTCCTCTACAGTTCTAAAATAAAAAGAGTACAGTATACAGTACAAAGTTCTGGTTGTAGGTAATCTTGTTTTTTTTATAGTGTGAGAATGAGATGCCAACAAGGAGCAAGAAACATGAACATGAGTTTGAATTTGGAATTTGGAATCGGTTCAACTCAAAAACTGTTCCTTATTTCTCACACTTATTTTTACAGTACATTATACATATATTATGTATTTTGTAGTTCAGCACAGTGTATTTTACAGTGTACAGTTTACTGTTTACGGTTTACAGAGAATCCTATCTGTACAAAAACAGCGACAGCGAGACAGAGAAGGAGAGAAATCCTTCGGTTTCAGTTTCGGTTTAGGTGCGTACATAAAAAATCCATACCGTCTTAGATAAATTCACGCTTGAGTTGATATGAGTCAAAGGCAAGCAAAGCAAAGCAAAGGCATAGACATCCGGAGGTTTAAGGATTTACACGTTGACTCGACTCTTATTTCTAACTACTGTATGTGTATGTGTATGTACCACAAGTGATGAAGATGAAGAGGAAGATTGAGGATGAGGAAAGAGAGGATTTTTTTTGTAGAGATGGGAAACAATAAATGGAGTGAACAGTGTAGAGTATAGAGTGTACAATTTGCAGAGTACAGTGGATGTGAATGTTGTGATTGGATTTGACTTTATGAAAACTGTTGTGTGGGTGTTCTTTGACTTAGTGCTAATGTTTAATGTTCCATCTAATACTGAGGCTTTCACTGTTGACATTGACGTTGATGGTGATGCGAGCTGACAACTCACGATAAATTGAGCATCCACAAAACACAACACAAAATACAGTACAGCTTACGGCCTACAGCCCTACGTACTACATTATTTGACTAAATTATAATAAATTATACAAACATGACTTGACACTTGACAGAATGCTCAATGTGCTCTTCTCCGTTCTACGTATTCCATCCTCCGTATTCTGGGAACAAGCAGTATCTAAATATTTTGCACAAACTAAATACTGAATACTGAAAACTGTATTTTAATGACAATGTCATAAAAATCCTTTTTGACCCTTGAGTTTAGAGGTTTGATTTTCACCTACATTTAAAAGGTAGTTTAACAGGAGAAATACAGTAGAATCAGTGTTGAGATAAAGAACTAAAATAAATTGCATAAAAAATCACCATGCCTAGAAACAATTATATGACTTTTTGCCGTAATTTTGAGCATAATCATCATTACATAATGATAATGATTTAAACCGATTCCAATTCTGATTCAAAGTCGTAACTGTGAAGTAGTCCAATTCCAATCCCAATTCCAACAAGGAGAGTAGCAAGCAAGAGTAGCAAGCCGTTTTAATCGTTTTCAATTTCCCACAAACCACACTCCACACCACGCCACAGCACAGCACCGAATAGCACACACCACCACTTACATTTGTAAATTCAAAATGTACATACTTAAATATAAGACGTAAAGTCTAGGAAAAGTACGAAAGTTTTTGCACATTCTGAATTGTAAATGTACATGCAGAATGTAGAATGTAGAATGTATATTTGTGAGTGTTGAGTGTGTGGAGGAAATTTACGGCCATTTAAATTCCCAACGACATTTCCTCCAGCTCACATCATACACCATACACCATACACCACCACCAATTTCCAACCAGCTGCTTAACCGTTGACAGGAATTTATATTGGAATTGGAATGGTAATAATCTCTTCATATCATTATTACTGTGTCGCCGTGTCTAGTGTGCAAGTAGTAGGAGAATCATACTAAATGTGCTCATATGTAGAGCGTAGGCTGTAGACTGTAGATTTTAGATTGACGATGACAACCGATCGAATGGGATTTTTTCCACCTTTACGCAGTTCCTCCTCCACACATTTCAATGTACACTGTACACTGTACACTGTGCAGTATAATATATAATATTATACGTACGAGATACTAGTAGTTTGTTGTATGGATGTGTTTGTGTCGTTTCATTTTCCTCGAATTTGCATTCTCCTTCATTTTCATTAAAATAGTCATACAGTCTAGAGTCTACACTGTAAAGATTGAGACTGTGTGCTTTCATGCTCATGTTTCTGTTCGGGTTCTTGCTCTAGTTGATTTTCTTATCTTGGGCTAGTTATGGATTCACTTCTTTCGTGTGTAGAGCATAAACTCTACACTTCTACATTCTACAGTCTACAGTCTAAAGTGTATGTACACGAGAATTTTGCCTGCAAGTGTTGTATCTGGTATCTGGAATCTGAAGGAATGTTTGAAGGAACGAAGAACTAGGAACGAGGAACGAGGAGTGAGGAGTTGGAGTCAGAGTCCAAGTTGTTGTTTTAAGTTGAGGATTCTCGTGTTTAGCTTCTCTATACTGCCTAATATATAATATATGCATAGAGTATTCCATACATTATAGTTATAAATGTAAGGTGCAATGTCTACTGTTTCAACAAAAGTCTAAAGTCTAAAGTCTCTCAACCTCCTGCTAATTCATGAGTATGAGTTAATGGAGGAATTTTAGCCGTTATTCACAAGTCTCTGTGAACCAAATTCAAAAGTTGTCGACTAATCTCAACTCGACTCAGTTCTGAATCTGAATTCTGAGTTCTGTGTACAGTGTACATACATATCTAGGAAAATATCTACATAGAGCACATAGAGCATAGAACATAAAGTTGTGAGCTTGTATAAATAAATACACATAATATTATGCATATGCATTCATTACCTTTGTCTTTGACTTTGACTTTGACTTATTCTTAGTTGAACAGTACACTATACACTATACACCATCGTACCTTCAGACTAGAACTAGAACTGGAACTGGGTCTATAATAAATGAATAGCTTGAAATTTGTGCTATGCATATCCATGTAACTGGAGCCATATTTCATTGGGAAATAATGCGTGGACGAAAACTCAAATTAAGGAGAAAGAGAATGAGAACCAGAACAAAAACAAGGAGAGAAAACTAAAGTCAATGACAAACTAACGATAAAACTATGTTACTCACTCACCACTCACCAGTCACTTTACCCTCCTATACCCTACTCTATTATGCATAGGTAGAAAACTGTAGATTGTACATTGTACACTGTACATGTTTTGTATTTTGTACAAAGTACAATACTTCATTTTCTCAGAATTCTCTTCCTTTACATTCAGACATTTAGAAATTCAGCTGGAAGCTGGAAATTTAAGTCAGTCCATTAGCATTTACCATTTACCATTCAACATTGCGCCGTGTGTTATTCTCTGAACTTGTCCTAACTCATGCCATGCTCCACTATACTCTGGCATAACATAACATAGCAGAGAAAAACATCACATGCAAGCCCTTCTTTTGTTCCTCCTTCATTGTACACTGTAGACTGTACAATTTGTACACACTTTGTAGAGTGTAGAATGTAGGACTGATGTATATTTTGTATTTTGTTGTTTCATTCTAAATTCACTCCAAATTTCAAACAGAAAAAACTCGGAAGAAGGGAAAGAGCGAGCTCTCTTTTCTCTTTCTCCGTCTCATTTTGTTTTTCGTAATGAACTGAAACTCCGAGTTAGGAGTCAGGAGTCAGTGAGTGTTGACTTTCACATTTGAATATGGACATTTGCACAGTTGAGCATTTGTACAATTTGAGACTTGAGACTTGAGACTTGAGAGTTGAGAGTTGTTTGTTGGAAGGAAGAGAAGAGCAATCAACAATCTACAGCAGAACAACACAACGCACTTGTTCTAGTTGTTGTTACTTTCACAGTACATTCAAATCTCAAATCTCAAAGCTCAAAGCGTTTCCAGTTTCCAGGGTAAAAGTTACATGCATCCTGGTCTTCTTGAAAATGGTAAATATTTATTAGTGGGAGTGATGAGGAGCAGAAATAGAAAGAGGACAATGAGAAAATTTCAACATTTCTGCCTGTACTTTGTACAATGCACAATATATTTTAGAGTGAGCATTCTCACTGTACGCTGCACAAATAAAAGTAAACATTCATTGTACTTTACAAATTACAACTGAGGCTAATGAATATCAGTAGTGAGGATTTAGAGTTGAGAGTAGAGGAAAAGGAGAGGCGAATAATAAAGTTAATCAGCCTGGTAATATTTTTCTACGAGGACATTTCTCTTCACGCCGTCAAGTAAAATATGAAATATTAAATGAGCAAGTCAAATTTAGCATTGCTTGTCCAATTAAGTCCAAAATCCAGAATTCCGGAATCCAGAATCCGTATTTCCAAAATAATAATATATTACAAAATGCAGAATGCCAAAATGAGGAGCATATTAGAATAAACAGAGCTTACTAATTTGTACAAAGCAAAGGTGTTTTACACCTTTGCATAAAGGCTCTTGATTAAAATGACAAATGACCAAAACACGCAAAATACAAAATAAAAAATGCGTATAACTTACCATATGTTCCGCGAGCATAATATTTTGATATTCCAGGACGAAATGTATAGTTGAGCATTCAACACTGCACAGTGCACGGTATTACACGTCTGTGCATTATTTTACATTAACTCTATTTTTAGGACTAAAATACATGCTCAATATTGAATGCTCAATGCTCAGCTTAAAAAAGTTGCCTCGAATTCCTAATGTACAGATATAGAAACTCTGACAGAGGCCAAAAAATAAAATAAATAAAATATAAAACGGGGACTACAGGCTAGAGACTAGAGGCTGGACTGTACCGGAAGAGGAAACAGAAGTAAAAGGAACAGTAGAAAGGGAGTCAGCTGAATAAGAAATAAGACTACAGAGGAACAAGAAGAGGCAGAACACAGAACATGCATCCAGTAGACTTGGACGTAGACGTGGAAATAAAATCTTTATTCAGTTCATTCATCATCCGTTTCACTTGTGCCTCTTTCTCTTTCCTTTTGCCAGGATCCATATCCAGGATTCCTCATAAAACTGTACGTAGAAGTTGAGATGCATAAATAGCCAATAGCCACGTTGCTATGACTTTGATATTCATATGAATTTCCTTTATGGACATGGATGTTAGATATTGGATGTGTTTTACATATTACATGGATATCTCACATCTTACATCTCAAATGCTATGGACATGGACAAAGAGCACAGAGCACGGATATAAAATGAACTTTATAGGTTACAGTTTATATTTTATAGGATTTTTAGAGTGTGTATTATTACGTTCTACATTCGGAGCATGAGGATTTTATATACTTTATCTGTGTACTGGGTTCTATTGTATGTTCTACAGCTCACAGTTTACAAGCTAAAGTACAGTAGAACTGTTATTTTTCCAACCCTCGTTCTTCTTCACATCTATAATCTATGCAATATACAACTTACACACACATACGCGTAGGCATGCTGCGTACATATATGTGTATAAAAATTCACATTTGATATCATGTGTTACAATATGATGTGATATGAAATGAAATGATACTACATCATACATGTATGTGCAATGTGCAATGTTCAAGGTACATGTGAAGAATCGTATCAAGATTTCAACTCCCATTCTCACAATTCATCCATCCATTCTCACTCGACCAGAATATGAATGAACAAGACGAGACTTGAGACTGGAGATGAGGGGCTATAGCTAAACTTGGAAGGAGAGTTGAGAGCAAAAATAGACGACATTTCCCTCCTAATACGCCGTGTCCACTTTTCATCCTTAGAAACCTCGTCTGATTTCTATTCATTCTCAATTTCCTCACCGTCAACTGTCTGCTGTCTACTGTCTTCTGTTCTCTTCATCCCCATTCTCTGTTCTCTATTCTCCATTCTCCTTGGCTAACTATATTCTATATTCTGTATTCTATACTCAAAATTGTCATCATCATTCCATCACATAGGAAATAACCGCTCCAGATTTTCTCCCTTTTCATCCCCTCTACCATTAAGTCTTATTCTTTTTCTTTTTCTTCCTCTCCTCCGTTCTCTTGGATTCGGATTTGGATTTTAGTGGTGACAACAAAAGTTACTATTCCAAAATACCGAGCAATGGCATACCATCATCATCATCTCGGCTCATTTTTATACTTTTTATACCTCATGACTTGTGATTTGTGATTGACCTTTTGGTATCTCAAACTCAAACAGAAACAGAAACAGCCCAAGTAAACTCTTAACGTATACCTTTTCTGCTGTAACAAAATAACTATTATTGGTTTACATTGTACCAGTAAAAGATGGTACAGAATTGGAAATAGTTGGAGGATTTCATCATGAATCTTGAGTGTTGAGTGTTGAGAGTTGAGTTTTGAGTGTACGAATGACTTATGGATTATGGATGAGAAGCTGATCCGCAAGCTATTGCTTTCTGTAGGTATAAAAATCATATAGTGCGTAGAAAAATCTCAGGGAAATATAATTCACAACCTCGGCAAAAACTCCTTTATTTCATGTGCGTATTACATGTGTAGTAGATTGAGAGTAAATAAAGTTAAAAATCCTCCCTCCGTGAGGATTTTATATCGCCTACAAAGCATAAATGCTTTAGGCTCCCGATG
>JAQGBH010000200.1:0-65260 GCA_034698265.1 Sminthurinus aureus
ATTGACTCCAAATTTCACAGGTAATACCTCCATGGGTATGTCTTCAATTTGAGACAAGGGCCCGTTGACTTTTCGAAGGTTTGTGCGAAACGGACCACCCTACATTACATACTATACACTATACACACATATTATGTGCAATGTACAATGTACTTGTAAAATATTTGAAAAATACAAACTCTCATTCTCGTACATTGAATTCTTGTACAATATTTGTACTGCCTACTATATACTCTATACTCTGTTTATCACCATTCTATACCATTCTATTTATAGGTCAATCATTTCCATAGATTCCTCATTCCACATAAAATGTCTATTTTTAAGAGAGGGAAATAATAATAAAAAAAAACACTAGGCATTTCCACCTCCGTGTTTTGGTTGATTTTGATTTTCATCTTAGGTTTTTCTTCGTTAACTTTATAGAGTCTATTGTCTAGAATGAGTCTAGAGTCTAGAAATAAGAATTACATGATTATTGTGAAAGTAATAGCCTATAATGTAGCAGTACAGTATGTTTACCATGTATACTGTAGAAATACTTTGCAATTTTTATTTATTTTTTCTCCTACACTCTTCAAGTTTCAAGAATCAATAAGAGAGTGATCAATTTGCAGCTTTCGGTGCGGTTGTAAGAGACGGAAATGGCAAACCAGACTATTTTGAATGGAATTTTGAATTTTGAGTGTTGAGAGCATGTAGAATCTAGGTAGAAGTGGTTAATCAAGTTGAGGCTCTCATGAGTTTAGTTACGCTAAGCATTGAGCATTGAAGATTGAGCAATAAGAAGAATGTCATTTTTTCCTTTCGCTATATAGATGGTACAGTGAGAAATAAAGAGTAACTTTGTGGTGCACCAAGCATCAAGCATCAAGAGCTGCGAGTTGTGAATTGAACCAACCAAAACTGCAAGCAAAACAAGGCAAGTGGAATCCGAGTTTTACCCAGTCCAAGTCCAAACCAACCCAACCCAAGTCAAACACCGAACTGAACTGAACTAAACTGAACCTAGCCAAAGAGCCAAGCGACTGCTGCAAGGACATGTAACATCCCAGAAATTCTCAAAGCGAGCAGTGAAAAATACACGCAACGCAGCATTAGCTTCAGACGTTGTACTGTACAGCAGTAGAAGAGAGAGAGAGAAAACAGGAGAAGCTAGAGTTTCAGACTTGAGCTTAGTTGAGTGTAGTCGCGTCGCGTAAAGTAAAGTTTAGTTGAGTTGATTTCCTTCGTTCGTCACGGAGTCATTCCAAAATTTGTGCTCCTACTCAAATCATCACTCAGCGTTCACCGTTTGCTATCAACAGCAAAGGAAGAGGAACACCAATCTTTTTGCTTATCTGTCCATAAATCTATTTATCTACCAATCTCAAATTTTTCACTCAGTCACTCATGAAAATTTCTACTTTTTACAACAGACAACAATAAACAATAATAAACCGCCCACTTGACATTCATTTCTATCCAATTTTCATCCAGCCAATTTGTGAAAAGACATAAACACCGCAGATTAAACTTGTATTTGAAGCACTCTGAAAGAAGAAGAAGAGTAAAATTCTCACCTGTGAATACACCTTGTGCTTATTTGTAAGGAGTGTGGAGTGAGAAGTGAGAAGCTCGAAGTGTGCACTACATGGATTTCGGGGCAAAGTGTGACATTTTATTCGTTTTCCTGTAGCTGTATCGTCGTAGTATTTGTTGTATACCATAAATACGGACAAAATACATAACCGAAAGTGAGAACCGAAAATGAGAATCTTGAGAAAGTACTATTGAGTTTTTTGAATTCTTGAAAGTTTGACGCTGAATATTGAATATTGAGCATTGAATTGTAATATTGAAAACGTTACTGTGTAAATGTTTTTTAAAAAACTTGTAAGAATTTTGAGCTAAAGTCAACGAATTTCTGCTAAAAATAACCAGTGACTCGAAACTGGTTTCGAGATTTCCTAAAACTGAAAGAAATAAAGAAAAGAAAAGAGTCAAGAGTCAAAAGTGAACAGAAGAATAAACGTTTGTGTGATTTTGTCAGATGACTAATTATTTATTTATACATGTGTGGAGCATTTATTTTTCATTGTTCCTGTTGAATACTGGATGCTAAATTTACATGACTATTTACTTTTCTGCGAGGTTTATTTAAAACAAATCCGTTGCAATTTGTATTACGTGAACAGACATTAAAAATTAGATACCAAGAAAAAGGATGAGGCATCACTAGAATCTAGAATCACTAGATAACACATAAAAAGGAGGCACAGCCACAAAGCACAAAGGAACCACAAAAACCAGAAACCAGAAACCAGCCCCATCACCCATCATATGCAGTCACAAGAGTCAAGTAAAACTGACTAAGACTGAGGCTAAGTCTAAGATTCCATTTCTAGTGGAGGGGGAAAAAGTTATCTCAACTCTCAAATCTAAACTTTTATTAACTTTTTAACCGGTGCCAGTGAAAAAAAATTCCTCAAACTGACTTTTAATTTCAACTTTAAATTCCTACTGACAGCACGAACAGCACATAGTAAAGAGTGAAGAGGGAACAGTGAGAAATTAAGTTGAGAGTTTTAGAACTTTCCGTCCCATTTTAATTACATTTGAAAGTCCTGTCGCCTCGAGTCTCGAGTCTCGAGTCTTGACTCATCTTGTGTTGACTGCCAACTGTCGACTGTTGAATCAAAAACATCTCAAACTTGGATTGCTTAGGGATTGTGGAAATCTATCATTTGTCATGCATAATTAATTAATTAATAAGAACCATAAATGTATTAAAAAATTTATCTTGTATTTTGTATTGCACATGCAAAATTTGTCAAGATTATGCAAACCTAAGTGTACAGTGT
Source organism: Sminthurinus aureus (assembly GCA_034698265.1). NCBI lineage: Eukaryota > Metazoa > Arthropoda > Collembola > Symphypleona > Katiannidae > Sminthurinus > Sminthurinus aureus. Next base: position 2,844 of record JAQGBH010000200.1, read on the forward strand.
ACGTTCAGCGTTCAGTTTCAATTTGAATTTTGAATCGGCGTCTCTTGAGCAGTTTCCAAGTCCAGCGCCCATTACCCAGTCTTCAGTCACTAGTGCAGTGATTACAATCTAAAGTCTAAAATCTAAAAAAGTTCCAGCTCCATTTCAAGCTCCATCAGCCGTCTTTCCGTTTGGAAATTGTAGACTTTAGACTGTGGACTTGGACTTAATTCTAAAACCTAAAATTATCAAAATTATCCTTAAAACTTTCTTCCCTGGAGAAAAAGAAGGAAATAACGAGGGAAAATCAGAAAATCAGAGCGTGGAGCAAAGAAGCATCCAAATTTCTTAAACTCCTCTGAAACACAAAGCTCAAAGCTCAAAGCTCAAAACTCAAAACTCAAAACTTTGAAAGAGCAAGAGAACAGAATTCTTGCCTTCTTCTTTCAGAAACTTTCCAGTTTCCAGCAAATCTTTTACCCTTTTCAGTTTAAGTTTTAGTGATTTGAACTCATTTCAAATTTCAAGGGGTGGGAAAAGTCTGGATCTTCATTATTTTTAATACGCCTCTCTCAATTCTCAATTCTCAATTGTTGTTGTGCAATTAATTGTTCTTACTTTTAGAGTTTAGATTTTAGACAAAACTTAAAAAGTTAAACTTGGAAAAAGTTGGAGAGGTCGTGCCGTACGTCGTACTTCGTGTCATCACAAGAAAGTACTTGGTTAAATCTGGTTGTGACTTATCTTCAAACTCGCAAACTCTCGTTGCTTTGCTGGTGCAATTATAAAGTCATATCAAGAAATCCCAAGACAACACAAAACAACACAACAGTCACAACTCACAACAAAAATCCAACATTTTATCCTAAACTGTTGACTGTGACTGTGTAATATTTTCCTTAGAATATTAGAATTATTCAAAATTTCTTCCTCCTTCTTTTCCTCATCATCTCTGCTCACGGATGTCTAAAGTCAAAACTCTCAAGTCTAAATCTCTCTCTGTCTGAAACAAGATCATAAAACAAAAAAATCTTTTGAAAACTAAAGAAAACAAACAAGTGCATAAACTCAACCCTGTGTATTAAACATATACTAAATTGAACGTGAACGTCAATGTGATTGTGAATGTAAACGTAGACGTGAACTTGAACCTCGAAAAATGCGGTGCATAATATTTAACATGTATGAATTATTAAGAGAATATAACTAGTGCCATTTTCGTGCTAATTAAAGGTCATTTTCACAAACCACAGCTTACGCCACCTGCTACTCAGACGTTTTTTGCCATAATAAAATTGTGTTACATCGAAGAATCAGACATCAAAGCCAAAGTATCTATATTCTATATTGTACATGTTGGACGTTGCTCTTTTATGGTATGTTTTATCTCATCCCAGCTCAAAGTGTTGTGCTAACAGAGTGCTAACTCCAAACTCTAAACTCCAGAGCCAAGTTGTAAATTAGAAATTTGTGTCAAGTTCCTCACTTGATATCCAAAATCCAACGTATCTAATATAATAAAGATAAAGAAAAAAAAGATTATTTGTGTTGTTGTACATATTACATGCAAAAGTGTGTAGATTATTTGTATTGTACATGTTTTAACAGTTTGTAGTTTGTAAGCATGATATTTGATGACAACACTAATTGATTGTGAAACTCACTACAAGCTACAAAATACAAGAGTGGACAAAACAAACAAATAACAAAAACAATAACATTTGATAAAATAAATTCCTACAGCCCCATCCGTCTGAGCAACAGGATAATATATGTGCATAACAGGCAGAGATGAGTTGAAAAAGCAGGAGCAAAAACCAAACCAGTGACATGATATAATATATGTAAATCTCATGTGGAATCTTGACTTGTCAATCTGATATCTGCTGTCTATATTCTACGCAGCTTTGTATCTTTGTATCTGAGGATAATGGTACCAAAACTTCTATTCAGGATGAAAGGATCAAAAATGAATGAAGCAGAATCCAGAACAAAACCAAAAACTGGAAGAATGTGGATCTCCTTGAAATAATTTTATATTTGTTTGTGCTATTTGGTATTTGATACATTGATACTTTGAACATTTACCTATTTTGTCATCTGTCATTGGGAATTTGTCATTTGTCATCTCCTCTGCGTTTTGAGTAGTCCACTCAAAAGTACAATATAATATAATACATATATATATAAAGAGACCGTCAAACCCTGAATCTGGTCTGGTTCTCTGATCACTGATCACTGATCACTGATCAAAATCAGAACAGAGAAGAAAGAAGAAGGAACGCTGATTGATTTCTCCGTTGCATTGAATAAGGTAAGCTTCAAACTTCAAATTCGTATTCATACTCCAATTTTAAATTAAAATCTGATTAAAATAAAATAAATTAAAAGTCAGGTTTTTAGGTTTTGTACTTGTTGTTTTGTGTCGTGTGTCGTACATCGTACATCGTACATACAAATAAATAGTCGTAATTCAAGAATTCTAGATCCTAGATTAAAGTCATTCATTTCAATTCTTTTCTTCCTCATTCCTTCCTCCTGTCATTTCCAGCTTTGTCGTCATAAAATATGCCCTATACTTTATACTTGTGGATTGGCAAAATCAGGTTCAGGTTCTAGTTCTGGCTCTTACACATCTTATCTGTACTGCTATCAGTACAGACTACAGAGTACAGTATACGCACTTTGTTCTCTCAGCCTCAATTCAAATTCAAAATTTGATTCATATTCCATATTCCGTGCTCCATGTTTAATATAAAGTACATACATGCGGACCGTACACACTACACACTTTACACAAAACGCAGGGATTTCGCTAAGTCTCACAACTCACAATCTGTCCTCAATTCCATGTTTTTCAGTTCTACGTTCTATGTTCTAGGTGAATGTAAATCCTCTGTCCGTAATCCGCATGTGGAAGTAGAAAACAGAGAAATGACAAAACATTGCGTAGGAATTAGAACAAGTTGAAATGACGAATCAAAATCTAGGAGCCGAACAATATGCACAACTCAGCTCACACTACACTTTTGTCTCATTTTCATGGGAATGACAAACGCATCCAGTTATTAAACAACTTGAGAGTCCAGAGACTCCAGTGCTACACCAGAGCTGAGTCGTCAAGTGTTCAAAAAATCAAAACATGTTTACAGGTTCCCGTAAACATTTGAAAATGGGTACACACTTCAGATTCAGATTCAAATTAAAATTCAAAAATTTAAATAGGATTCCTTGTTTGGAAATGTTGAAAAGTACAGGAGTAAACACAGTTTTGCTAAGCAATTATATGGGGTTAAATTTAGAGCAAATGTGTCATTACTACTAACGTTAAATTTTGAAAACAAAAAACAAACTTTGTCAAGATTGTAAAATCTAGATTCTAGATTCTAGTTTTCAGATTTCAGATTTTAGAACCGTTAAGAATATAAATGTTAGAAAGTTAACAATTTGCCGGGTACAGGACAATACAGTACAATACAGCACAAGTCAACAGACTACAAGGTTTTGGTTTTGCTAATCACATGTTCACAGTCTCTCATGTTGAATGTTTTGTTTTGTTTCCTGTTTTGCGTTTTAAAATGTCTAGCTGAGTTTTAGCAACGCACCTCCGGTACTCATTACTCATAATCAGTTTTGCATTCTTAATGACGGAAATAGAAAACAGAAAATAAGAGGTAGAAAATAAAAGGTATCAAGCAGAAAGCGGATAGCACAAAACATGTGCAACGACTTTTGTACAGGCCACTTGAGACTAGAATCTAGAATCTAGAATCCAGAATGTAAAGTTCTCTTTCACGGAAATTAAATATGTAAATTAAGAGATTTGAATTGCTCTAGTTGAGTTGAGTTGAGTTGAATACGAGGGAAAAGGTGACTTAGCTCTTACAAATAAACTAATCAAGGTAAATTAAGGCATATCATGTCGATATGGAATTTGGAATATGGGCTAAATAATAATGAGTTGAGACTTGAGACTTGAATAATTGAATAAGTTGTAATTTCTAATTTTTAATTACGGTTCCAAAATGACTGCTTATAGATGAAAGATATTTAATTTCACAACCAGTTTAAACATTAAAATTCCAGCTAGAGGAGGCTGGAGTATACAGTGTATACTATATACAGAGTACAATTATGATTGTCAAGTCGATGGTGCTGGTACTGGAGACTACTCGAGTTGAAAATTGGAACTTGGAGCCCTTCATTTAATTTAACAATCTGTTATAGATCCGTACTGTAGTTTTAACTATGATTGTGAACATGAATATGAATATGTGCATGACGTGGAAAATGTGCATATGTATAATGTATAGCAAAGGAGACTCGGGCCAGACTACCTAATAACTGGTCTGGTCTCCTTTGACTCTAACGACTAACAAGGAATGAGAAAACAGAGCATCGAGCCATCACAAACAGAGGCACAAGCAAGCAAGCCCCTTGTTATTATTTCCCCTTCTAGATTCTAGATTCTAGTTTCTAGTTTCCAGATTCTAGTCAATCAGTCTGCCGTCATCTTCTTCTTTCGTCAGCATCATTAACTCAAACAGCAGTAGCCACTCATTTTCAATTTCAGTCTAGAATCTAGAATCTAGACTCTAGAATCTTGATGATTCACAATTCTCAGACTTGTATATTGTATATATTTTATATTTGCCGTTGACGTTGACGTTGCTGAAATACTTCAATATTGTTTGTACATTACGACTCATGCAAAATAAATGCGACTACAAGTACAATAATTTAGCAATATCAAATACACCTATTAAATTAATACTTGTTTATACAAGTAAATGAATATTTATTTATAATGTACGTCGTATCGTATATTCGTATAATATATTTTGTTTAGTTTATTGTCTACATTGTGCAAGTTGTCCTGTGTCGTGTGTAGTGTGTATGAAAACGGATGTTAGAACTCTACAGCATACAATAATATAAATACAAGCACAAGTGAAACTTTCCTTCCGCTTTCCTTTGCTTTGGTGATCCGAGATTCGAGATTGGAGATTGGAGAAGGGATTGATGAACGAGTAATTAAAGGACAAGGATGAACGGAAAACCTTTCAAACCTTTCAAGGTTCATCGTGACTGACTGACTGGCTGCTGACTGCAATCTGCAAGCTGGAGACAGAGTGAGTGAGGAATTGAAGATTGGCGTGGTAGAGTGACGAAAGCTATAGGCTATGTGTACATATTATGTACCTAGGACAAAACTGGAATTTTCCAGTTTTACACCATCCACATTTAACACCCTGGATTGAATAGGATTGGATTCTCAAGGAAAGTTGAGAGTCGAGAGCCCATCTCCAGCTGTTCACACTTGTCTGTGGTCTCAAGTTTCTACACTTATGTAGAATGTAGAATATAGATTCTCGAGTCTATATACAAAATTTGAATTTACAAATTTGAATTGAACAATAGAAAATTAAAAATATACAAATCAAAATCTTTGTATTTTATTTACAATACGTATTGTACACAATACACGTACAATGTACAATATGTTATTTTAATCTACATTTGGTCAATACAGTGTACAAAATTCAAAACAGGAAACACACCGGTTTAATTAATGCTAATTTAATGAAAATGAAGCCTGCTTGTCCTTGTCAGTTAATACTGGTATTCTGTATTGTCCGGAATTTTCAATTTTCAATTTTGACTCTTGACTCTTGACTCTTTACTAATTAAAAATACTTACTCGAGGAACTCAAGAGTTCAAATTTTACGAATCAAAATCAAACGGAACATTTCGAGGTTACAGTTTTGAGTTCAGAGCTTCGAGTGAAAATCGAGTCAAGAGTTGAATCTGGTTGGTTAAATTAAAATGAATTTTCCAAAAATATCTACGTACTCGATGCAGTCAGTTTAGTAAAAAGAATTTCAATTTTCAATGTACAACATTGAATTGTGAATCCACTGCGTAGCATCCAATTTCAGATCACACAGTGTGATTCACACTGGACAACACAACACATCTTTTGATGGATTTACAATGTCAAGTGTCCAATGTACAGTAACAAACAAACACATTCCAAATTCCAACGGCTTGTGGTCAAAGAAACTTTATTCATTCATCAACTCATGTGTCCGATTTCCAATTCAGCACCAACTAAACCGCAGACCACACAGTAGCGGATTTTATTAGTCAAAATCCGAAACAGAAACCAAAACGGAATTCTCCCCAGTTTTGCTCCGTATTTAAATCCCTATGTCACAGCAACTTTAATCAAAAATCAAAATCAAAGTTAACAAAAGGTGTGAACAATAACTTTAATTAAATACATTTCCAAGTTTGTACTTTGTGTATAATAAGTAAAATACCTTACTTGTAAACTTGAAGTGATATCTCGACTCTTGACTCTAAACTCTATAGGCTCTAGGCTCGATTAAGGCGGAGGTGTCCAAAGTCTGAAGGTTTCATTTAAATTCATAGCAGAATGTCCATTTAATTTAATTTTGTACTCTTCACTCTCGATTCTCGATTCTCTACCCTTGACACTGATATGATCAGTCTTTATCGCTGTTTGTGGATGTCATTGTGAAAGGTCAATCGTCATCGTCATCTTCAATCTGTAATGTGTATAATGTGGAATGTAGAGTCTAAAATGTAAAATCTAAACCTAGATTCTGTAATCTTTATGCTGTAAATTGTAATTCAAACCTCAAAATAACAGTCGTTTGTAGTTGAATTTCCCAATTCACAATCAAGTAAACAATTTGATTGGCAAATTAGTGTGGTAAATGGACTATTTTATAGTTATTGCAGCAACTTGCTAAACACAAAACAAAAGGTAAAGTCTAGAATCCGATTGAAAATTTCATTATATTGTTTATTAAATTTAGTGCATTATTTGACGGAACTATCCTCGACCAAGATTAAAATAATTTTGTATAATAACATAAAATATAAAGTACAAAGTATAAAGCAGATAATAATTCCACATAGAAAATAATCTATCAGCTGTTGAGCAGAATTATCTCTCCGTTTTCCACATCAAGAATCTAAAATCTAGAATCTAGAACCTATAATACAGAAGCGAGCAGAGAGATGAGCCAAAAGTCACTCGAACAAGTAATCAAAGTTGATAAAGTCAATGAAATTGATGAGGCTATGTTGAAACTGTCTACTATTTGATACTTTATTTGTAAACATTGAACGCTGAACATTGGACGTGCAGCTTACAGTTCACAGTCTACAAGAGCAACAGCATTGGAAGTTGATTAGAATTTAGAATTTACTAAATTTAGAATCATACACGAGCAAATGACACAAACTCAAATCTCAAATGTCATCCATTAACTAACTTTATGTTTCTAGTTTCTAAACATGAAAATGTATAGAATATTGTATTTGGTACATAGTTTGCAAATGCTGTGATTCATTTCCATAAAATTTAAATCCAGTTAATTTGTGATTGGTAAATAGGAAATACAAATGGTAAATGGTAAATGGCAAATTGTTAAACATTGACGATTGACGATTGAGGATGAACATGAAAAAGCTAGTGTAGTGTTTAATGAGAGCATCTAAGATTATTTTATTCTAATTGATCCCAATTTGCATAAGCTCCTTTAGAATTGAGCGTTGCACGCGTATTTAAATCTGGGATGTTTAACTGTTTACCACTTGCTACATGATACGTGATATAAGTATCATGTAAATATCAGTTGGTTGGAATTTGCTCTTCATAGTGATTAGCATTAGAAAGTAGTAATTAGAAACTATAAAGTATTCAGAAATGCGAAACCTTTTGTAGTTATTTGTATTCCTGTATTCCTTATTGTATATTTTAGAATTTACACTCAACTTTTTACTTTCTATTCATATCAATTCCTTTGCCATTCGCCAACATTTGAAATTTTACATTTGACTAATGACTAATTGTGAGCCAAATGAGCTTCATTTTTTATGAAATTGACTTGTTTATTCATTAAGACATTCAAAGTTATGAATTTAAAATCCACAATCAACAATCCGCAATCCAATCCAATCATCAACGTTTTGTTTGGTTACAAATTACAAATCATAATAACTATCACCTACACAGAAATACACCAAAACCAAAAAAGAGGAAGAAAACAGCTAAATTTTATTTACAACTTTGGATTTACGATCCATTCCTTTTCTACTTTTTGTCAAGCCGCTCCTCTGTTTTCACTCTTGTTCATGTAAAATGAAAAATGTAGGTTCCGTAAAACATCTGAAATTGAACTATATGAGTAACAAAAATCGTTCTCGTGAAAATTCCCAATGAATTCCCAATGGATTTCTTCCTACAAAACTGTTTCAAGTCTCAAGTCTAAAATCAAGATTGAGTCAGACTAAATATCTCTTAAAATTGAGATATCTTGAAATCTTAAAATAAAAAAAATCTAGAATCAGAATCAGAACCAGAATCCGAATCCAAATTTCATGTTCCGTAAATTATGAATTATCTTCAACCTAAAATCTTGAACGTATAAAGAAATCAAAAATCAAAAACATATCATATTTTACACAGGCTTTGAAAAGTAAAACGTAAAACATGTGTAATATGCAAAATGCAACATTCATGATGACAATTCCGTCTCGATTTCTAATTTCCGTACTTAATGACTCTATCACTTTATCACACATCACATTGGAAATTGGAAGTTGGATTTCATGACAAAACCGAGTGTCTTTTATTTTTTTTGTATGCACCAGGACATTTTTATATTTTGGATGTGAAGTGAAACGGATGATAATGGTGGGATCAGTAGAGTAGAATGGAAAATAGAGAGTAGAGCGGATGCCAAAAATAAAAGAAACCTCTGTTCTCTCTGTCTCTTATCTTATAGTTTCACCCTTCATCTCACGCAATTGCTATTCCGTTTTACATTATTTCATAACCATGTTTCATACCGTAGATTGTAGATCGCAGATTATACATTGTAAATAACGACACTGTATTCGCATTTTGTACGAGTCAGCACTCCAACACATTTATAGAAATTTAACTATTATGTACGATATTATGTGTAAGCAAACTGGAAACTGGATCATATTTTTTATTCTTTTTTTTTAATGAGTAATGGTGAGAATTTTAAACTCTAAATTCACAATTAATAATTATTCATGATGATGATGATTTTTTGTTGAGTAAAATTTGAAAATTGAATTTGAAGCATCAGATTGTAATTAGTCGCAATTATTATTATTATTACTTGTTATTTGTAACTCTAAAATCTTTAGACTTTAGATGCAACTGTCGTTTCAATCCAAAATCGTGTAGCTGAATTTAGGTACACAGTACATTGTGCATTGTACAGCATACATGGCTTGACAAATATTCCTCGGTAATTAATAAAAATAGGAAATACGACGCTGGGAGAAGTGAGACTAATGATCATGAACATTTTCAAGTAGATATACACGGACATTTTATAGATAGTTGGCAGTTGGAATGTTGGACTTGGCATATATCATATATGCGTAATATTACATATGCAATATGCACACTACACACTATACTATACACTATACTATACACTGTACATTACACACTTTTCCTGTAATTTAATTCAATGAAAAAACAGTCTAAATTTGTTACAGGGAATTTTTTTTCTGTCACTTTGTTCGTCGCTATTCGGTATTCGGTATAGAGATATTTTTGCACTTTCTGTTTTTATTACATACATGTTTCTATTACACCGTTGAACATTGAGCATTGAACATACAACGTATAACATAGAGAGGATTTTGAATTTTAGATTTTGGCAGCGCAGCCACAATCACTATCAAATACAAGGTAAACACAAAGATACAAAAATACAAAGATACAAACAAGCGGAGTGACAAAATACGAGAAGGTTGAATAGCCGAGGGATTTCACCATCTCGCCGTTTCACACAAGTAAATAATAATAATAATAAGAATCATGATCATGTGTACGTTTTAAGTACGAGCGAGCTCAATTCCGAATTTAAACCAGCCAACCAACCAACCACCGCACCGTTGAACGATGAACTTGAAATCTTGAAATCCAATTTTAACCTCATATAAAAACCTTTCGCGTTTACATTCAACGCTGAACGTTGAATGTTGAACGGTAAGTGCAATTCAATTCAATTCAAATTCAACTTTGCCTTATAGTTAACCGATGATATCTGCGATGAATGCGTGTGCTGTTGAGTGTTGAATGTTGAATGCATAAAAAATTGGAGGAAAAGTATTTTGTACTTGATACAAATATTTTGTCAACATTCAACACTCAAGACTCAAGACTCAACACTCAAGACTAAATCAGCAAAGGTTCGCTGTCAGCATTTCCTGTTTTCTGTCTTGAGCTCAGCTTTAAAGTCATTGCCATGAAAGTTGACAGTTGATAAGAAAACGGTGTAAAAACATGCAATTGTTTATTTGTGTTCTAAATGAGCTGCTGAAAATTGAGAATACATTGTTTTACGGAATAGCACAGCGGAAACGCAAAATCCATGGTATGATATAATAATGGTTCAGTATGTGATATAGACGTATAATATGGCTCATTTGACTTTTGAAATGGACACAAAGAGAACACAAGGAGGGATAGTGTATCGTATTTACATGGGAAAATTCCATGTCTGCGTCACTCTAGGTTCTAGATTCTAGGCTCTAGACTGTAAATTATTTTCAAACTAGGAACTGGGTCATTACTGAAACACTGTACTCTATATTCTACAATGTAATAATATAAAATGAAATGCATTTTGAAAAGATTCAAGATTTTAAAATCTAAAGAGTCGAGTCTCGAGTCTCGAAAGTAGAGTTTCCAAAATTAACAATGTGAAAGCTATTCTTAATTCTTCTTCAACGGAGCTTACATACAGCTCCGTAACTGTATAAAAGAAAGAAGAAGGTGAACCAAAACTTACTTGTTACTTGTTCGACAAAGTACAAAGCATGACAGAAGATAAGAAACTTTCTTCACTCCAAATCCTTATTCAAACACCAGTCCGGTATCCCAATATTCCAGTTTCATATCTTCAAAACTCCAGACTCCAGATTCCAGACTCTAAACTCTAAACTCTAAAGACAAAAAAGAGCTGGAAAATCCCAATTCCAAATTCCAAATTTAGCATGCAAAATATAATAAAGAAGTGAAATAAAAGATTAAGATTACTCATTATTTTACACTTTACAGTAGAGTGTAGAGAGTCATTAAGTCGATAATTCTTTTTCTTCCAGAAACATTCAAAACTCAAAATTCAAAACTCGAGTAAAGTCCTTTTAGTTTTAGTCATACATTCATACTACCTACAAGCTATAATGCAAAATCTACAGTGTACAATGTACAATGTACAAATGTTGTTTTCTCCTCTGACGCTCAAGCTTGAAGCCATAAAATCCCGATTCGGATTTAAAATGAAACCTTTCTGTGATTTGTTGTGATTTTTCATGTATTTTCTATTTTCTACAGTCGCACTCTACAGTAAACCAGTTTTGATTTTGGATGTTTGTCTCTTTTAATGATGTGTCTTTGTATTTTGTTTTTAGTCAAGTTGCTCTAAAATCCACTCTCGACTCTGAATTGTCGAGTCTCGAGTCTCGAGTCCAAGAAAGCTGTTTGTGTACATATAAAAAGTAAATAGAACTAGGCTCATTTGTCCAATTCAATTGAAATAAAAACAATGTTTTCAGTTCGTTCCTTTCTTTCCTTTTTCATTTAAATTTAGTCTATTATTGCTACTGTTAAAAAGAGAGAGGAGCTCTAAATTTGTAAAGAGTAGAAAGTAGGTAACAGAAAGTGAAAAGTTGGAAAGTAGAGAGTAAAAATAATACACAAACGCTAATTCAAAATAATAATAAGAGTTCTTCAATGTTTTCGGATCACTAATGTGTTTTGTGTTTTGTGTTTTGTGTTTTCCTTTATTCAATCGGAATGTTTATCTAATCTGTAAATTGGTCTGTACATATAGTGTATTTGTATCAACTGACAACTGGCAACTGTCAACCTATCAACTCATATCTGTATTTCTTCCACCTTTCACGTTCACGCCATTTCCCATTTACCATTTCCAATCCGCCGATTCCTCTCCATTTTCCCCGTAAATGTCCTCATTTGTACTTTTTTCTCTCCTCTTCTTCACTGCTCTTGGTTTGTTTTGTTTTGTATTCCTTGTTCCTTCCCGTCCTCTTTGTTCTTGTCTCTTTGGTCTTTTGACGAAATTACACAATTACACAATCAAGAATCAAGTTGAGCTGGGAAACAAACAATTGAAATGCTTACAAGTCCATCGCGATTGTCAAGAGTACAGAGTCAATACAACGTGTACAATGTACCATGTAGGATTGTAAAATATATCTTCGCTAAATAAACTACGTGCAGAATGGCTCTTGTCTCTTCTGAGAAATGAACCTGGGAAATTGGGGCAAATTTAAATGTATAGATGTACAAAATTGATCAAATTGTAAATTGGAAAGAGAAATAGAAAATAGATTAGATGAAAGGACAAAGTTGGATAAATCTTTCAAATTTCAAAGTGAACTGTCTGATATTGTATAATATTGTATATTGATAGAAGATAGAACGGAACAAAAAATAAGAGAGGAGACAGTAGGCAACACATTAGTACAAACTACAAACTACAAAATACACATTTATCATACTCACCCCATTCCACACTCAACACGCTTCAAAGAAAGAGGAATAAAACAGATTCAGAGTTCACGTAAAGTTATTGGATGGAACATACAAAAATACTAGTCGTCAACATTCATTGTTGATCAAAGTAGCAAGTATCAAGTAGGATTGTAGGATGTTTGGTGTTTAGTACTTCAAAATAATTTATAATTGGCCTCATTTCTGGGGCTGAAAAATCAAATGTGTATTGTAAAATACGACAGTAAAAGTTTGTACTTTTTTGTCTACCTTTGTGTTTTACTTGATTTGGATACGCGAATCACAAATCAGTCCTAAAAGTAAAACGGAAGGCATTTATCGCATTATTGTTGATTGAATTGAATTTAAAAATTGACTTATAGAGTTCTCGTAGCAGGGTTTTGATATTCGATATTTGACGTTGACATTTCATGGTTAAAATAGAAATAGGCAATAAAAAGTAGAAAATTCCCAGGGTAGGGAATATTTTTATCCGATTATATCCCATTTTCCTTGAGAGTCGAGAATTGAACATCAAGAATTGAGAATTGAGAATTGCGCGTTGCCAATGAAACTGGACACTGGAAGTGGAATCTCGAAACTCGAATCTCAAAACTCGAGACTAGAGACTCTAGATTTGAGATCATATTTTTGGAAATTTGTAGTAATAGACGGAGAATTCCCTTACGTTTTATATCCAATATCCAACGGATGCAACGGGACCCCAGGTAAATTGAAAATTGAATAAAATGTCAAAAATGGATCTAACGATTTTCCGTCCAAAAGTTGAGGGAAAGAATTGAGAACAAGTGTCATTTTTCAGCTGGAATCTGGGCAATTCAATCCTGAGTCGTAGGTCGTATGATAGAAAACTCTTATCGTGACTCTAGACTCTAGTATCTAGTACAAAATACAAATACAATTTCTATGTGTCCATTGTCCATTGTCCATACAAAACAGATGAATGACCCAATGATTTCTATGGCAGATTCTAGATTCTAGATTCTAGAGAAAAGTCAATTCTCAATGCTCAATACATTTGACACTTGACGATTTTCACCTATTACCTATACATTTTTAGACCTGTTGTACATAAATACCGGAAGAAGTGGCAAAAGTATAGCATTCTCTATTCTTTCCTTCTTTGCTTTATCACCTACAGATTGCGCATAGTGTGATAAACTTTGGTCTCAACTTGAGGAAAGAATGGTTCCAAGATCCTGTCACCAAGTTTCTTTTTTGTTGCCTGGTAAAAGTACAACTTTTAACACTAAAAGCTCTGCACAATTGTTTCCGTTTCCTGATTCTTGACGCTCTTTATTCTTGACATGGGGAAAACTCTAAGTTTCTTATGTACATTTTTAGTGACGATTGACAGTTGAGAATTGAGAATTGAGAATTGAGAGCGATTGAACATTGAACATTGAAAGTTGTGCGGAAACAGTGTGACGTTGAAAAAAATTATATTCTTTATTCTCTTACTTTCCCAGCACCTTTTATCGGTGATCATGTAGATTGTAAGAACTAGACTCTAGATTCTAGATTCTAGATTTTAGAAACTGTAATTATTAATAACATTTTGTGAGCATAAAAAATAAATTCTGCAGTCTCTTTGCTGTATTTTTTGTTACATTTTCTTCTCTACATTCTCAACTCTGGAATCTAGAATCTAGAATCTAGAATCTGCAATAACAATGATAATATTAATCCAAAAAAACCTTGCAAATCCCTTGTGAAAGTAACAAACTAAAGTCTATAGACGTTATAACGTCCAAAATTAAAACATGAACAATTTTAATCCACGAACCAAAAAATGATTACAAAATGTGCATAGTTAACAGTGTACATTGTAGAGTGGAGTGAATAATTTTTTCAACGTTGTACAGTTAAGTTCAAAACTCAAATCCCAAAACGTTTTCCCCAGAGACTGGAGAGCAGAAAAAAACGAGGCGGAGAAAGCAGAAAGCAGAGGAATGACGTGGATGGGGATTTGGCAAGGTATTATGTATTAGCTCGGCTATTCTTTCTAAAAATGGACATTTCTGCTGTACGCCCTAGAATTTAGAATTTAGAATCTAGAATCTAGAACGTAGAATGTAGAATGTAAATATAAATGTAAAGGGGTAGCCGACTGAGGTAATGAGCTTCATCATGATGAATCTGATATCTGATACGGCTCATATGTAAAATTTGTATGCGTGGAGAATGAATGAATGAATGAATGGAAATTCTCCAATGTCCAATTTCGTTCCAAGTCTTCCGCTCCACAGAACATTAAAATTAGCAGTATGCATGGTGCAGTGTGCACTCGTGTTGAAATTTCTCTGTGTACACTGTACAATGTACAGCATACAGCTCCGAATCCTGTTTCCATTCTTTTCAACGGCAAACAGAGGAGTGGAGATTGGAGATTGGAGTTTGGAGTTTGTAGTGGCTAGTCAATGGAAAACGTGGAATGTGAAATGTAGAACAATTTTAATCTAAAAACCCTGCACATTAATGATAACGACACATATGTACACTGTACACTGTACACGCTACGTATGACACAATGTCACAATGTCATGCTAATGTTTTCACTACCTGCAAAAAAAGATGGTAGGTCTTTTATGTGGAGCCTCGTTTTGTTTGCTTTTCTTGCTTTCATCTCTCTCCTATGTAAAAAAGGGCAATTTTACAAAAATCCCTCGATTTTTATTTTCTATTTTATTTCAAAAAACATTTTCTCCGGTTTCCTTTTTAAAATCTATTTAAAAATATGCTTCAACTAATCAACTTGTTACTTTCACTTCCTCCCGTTTCTTTGATTCTCAACGATGCGATGATGAAACAGACTTTTTCTGGTTTTTAAGGTTTTGGGTTTTCCATTTCCGGGTATCACTGATAAAATTGAGAAATAGCGAGTCATCATTCATTACAATTTAAAAGGCAGACTTGCTGTTTGATGCTTGATATAGCTCAAATTCCAGTATGTAACTTGAGAAATATCAATATCAATATCAATACCAATTTCAAGCACAACTGACCTGATTCTTGATTCCACTTGACATTGGACATTTGACATGTGCTATCTGATAAATCTCTGGACTCGATTGCAATTTTTAACTAAAGTGTTCTCCATTCTCCGCGGTTTCTTTTGATATTTTCTATCATGACATGATCACTGATTATTGAATTAAATTTCCCTTTTGCTTCCTTTCCTAACCAAACCCAACCTAAGCCAACTCAACCCAACGCAACGTTTTTCTGAGGACTGGACTGAGGAACTATGGAACTATGGTGTATACAGTATAGTGTAGTAAAAGAACCATTATAAGAAAAAGGTAGCTGTATAATGTATACAAATGTTATGTACATAAAGATATACAAAAGAAAATTGGCAGGTTGAAAGATAAAAAGGTCATGGAGGATCCAGAATCAAGAATCAAGAATCGAGAATCGAGAAGCCATATTGAAGGAAAAGAGAGGCTTTTCTTTCCCCTTTCTTTCCCTTCCTTTCCCCTTTCCCTTAGACTGCCTCTGCGTCTGCCTCTGCATCCAGCGACGGCTTGCTATATCATATCGTTAACCTTCTGCGGTTTGATCTTGTGACTTGACCTATGTGAAACCTGAAACGTTTATTCTTTTTGGCCTTTGAGGTTTGAGATTTGAGACATTTCATGGTGGGTGAATTCACTATAGAAATAGATACACTGTATACTGTAGAATGATACAAATGAAAAAACCATTCATCTGCGTCCAAACTTTGTACTTTGTATTTCGTTCAATCTACTTGTGCATTTTCTCTTGTCTCTCATCCTCTTGACTATCTGTTTTTTGTGGGTTCTTCTTTATGAAAATCTCTTTCTCCAAGGTCTAGAATCTAGAATCTAGAATCTAGAATCTACAATCTACAATCTAGAGTCTAGAATTTAATATGTACACTTGAGACTTGAGAATGAAGAATTCTAGGTTTTGGATTCCCAAAAACAATTTTTCATATCCTGCACGAATAACTGTAACGGAAAGAAGAGAGCAGTAGCAGTATTTTAAACACTAAGTTTTGAGAATTTTCTTTCCAAGGAAATTTATTTGTGCCTACCACACATTTTCTAAGGCAGCCGGATACAGACTTCCGCTATCAAGAACAGTGAACATTGAGCATTGAACATGAGAACAGGCCGAGGAAAGAGCAGAAAGCAGAGACTAGAGACCACCCGCCAGCATCAGCAATGACCATTTTCCCTTCCACTCTTCTCTATTATTCACTATTCAATATCGGTATTTAAGCTAGGTCAAAATCTAAGGCAGAGACAGAGAAAAGAGACCATTAGCTTCAATTTTTCAATCCGCTCGTCTCCCATGAATGCACATGGAGAATGGAGAATGGAGAATGAATCGACTTGAACTCCCAAACCCCGAGTCCTGGAATGAAACGTCGTTTTCCATTGACCTAGGTTAGTTTCATGGTTGGTTTTTGGGGGAAAATGAAAGGAGCAAACGTATACCACCAAACCTCAAACCGATCATACGATGTATACATCCGGCGCTTACGCATTGAGAGGATTGAGGAACAACACTACAGCCAAATAGTAATTAATGACTTGTCTCTACAAACTCCAGAGAAAGCAGAAAAAGCGTGGAGAGAGTGGAAAATGGGAAAACGAGTAAACGGCTCCCCATAAGTTTTAAGCTTGTACTCCAAACTTCATGCTTCAAACTCCATGCTTCAAACTCCAAGCTCCAAGCTCCAAGCTCATAGCCGAAACCCCTGAAAGTCACTCAATATCTCTAATCATCATTTTGACCTTTTGAAAGGAGACAGGATGATATTTAATTTGTATTTTCCATGTACGTCTATTAAAGAACCAGCTCTCTTTTTATTTTTTAATCATGCCAAAGAAACTGAGATGAAAATTGAGTGCTGGATGTTGAATGAAATATTGCGGGTTCCATTAAATCAGCCTGGTTCTATTTATAATGATGATGGTAATGATCGGTGTAAAATGATCACATGAGTAATTAATTTTGTTAATTTTTATCCTTTATTCATGCCATGCAAATTAGATTAGTTGGAGTCTGGAGATTGGAGTTTGGAGTTTGAAGTTTGCAAGTTGGTAAAATGAAAAAGGCTGAGAAATAAGGTTTTTTTATTTAATAAATGAGGATTCGATTATGTATTATGTATATGTTTTGATTAGAAGCGTATTCAACCGGAGCTACAAGGCACTAACTTAAGCACTATGCATTATAGATATCAAATCTCCCTCATTTAAGATAATATGAGATAAATCACCAACTTTTAACTTTTAATCGGCATTGCAGTCAAAAACTCCAAACGTCATCTTTAACTTCAACTTTGAGCCAAGCCAAGCCAATCAAAAACTAATGATGTCATTTTTTAGACGAGAATGAAAATCCAGAATCCAGAATCCAGAATCCCATTTCACAATTCTAATTCCCATTCCAATTAGGACATTTCTTTAGAAATGTAATAATAATGTGTGTAATTCCCTGCTGACTGTACAAAATACCATAGAAAAGTGTTCACTTTTCAATTGTGTCTACTCATCTCTTTTACCTGTCACCTTTTGTGTTCCACACATGTACCACAGAACATAGACCACAGATAGTTATCCAAATCCAATCAAACATTAGAATGGAAACGAGGACAAATGATACAATTAGGTGGGACATGAAAGGAAAACTCAAAAACTCAATTGACGTCTTTACACCCAACTTTCAAGTTCCATGGATAAATGGATAAATGGATAATGAATAAAATTTGGATAAAGCAACCACCAAGTTACACTGCGAACTGTGGACTGTGCAATCTTCAAGGTTCACAATTCACAATACTCGATACTATACACCTAAAAAATAGACAGTATTCGAATTATCCAGTTCATCCAGTATTCAGTATTCAGTATCTGTTCCCCTCATTCCACTCAGAAATTGTAATGAAAAGTTTAGTCATTTAGAAATTTACCTCAGGTAGTTTGGCTGTGATTGAAAATTGGGAAGAACCAAGAACCATGTCAGGTTTCATGCTTCGTGTTTCAACGTTTAATCAATCCCTTAGCATCAGCAACAATGAAGCAATCACTGTTTACACAAAAAAAGAGTAGATTTAATCTAATTACATTAAATTTCAATGTCAATAAAAGTAGCGACATTAAAGATACTCAGCGCTCAATATTAAATATTCAATGCTCAGTGCTCAATGCTCAATGCTCAATACTGATTAAAACCGGTTGAAAGGATGAGTAAATAAACTGGATCATTTTAATTTGATTACTGTTGATTTTTGATTATTTGTTAAATGTTGCAAATACCCACAAAATTTTACATTTCATGTCAGCCGTCAATAGACACAATCATTATTTAATTATCAGCGTAATTTGTACATTATGTAATACACAATTAACATGGAAAGCGGTCATCATTCTATAATTAGACTTTCGCCTATTCTCTTTGTCCTACATTTAACCTTTTTTACACAGAGTCCAGAGTCCAGAATCCAGAATTCATTAAAATTTACAACGTAATTCATCCTCTATACATTCTAGATTCTAGATTCTAGATTCCAGATTTTAATTTAATGTGCCTCCGTAAAAAATGGTAATGGAAATGCAAATTTCAAAAGAGACTTGAAGAAAGGATACCTTTTCTTTTCAAAAGGGAAACGGAATGTTTTCCATCATCTTTTATTCATTTATTTACGTTATTACTTACTACTTGGCCTGAAGAATCGAGAATTCTTCTGCTGTTGTGTAATGTTCAATGTTCAATATACAGTGTACAATGTACAATGTACAATGTACTTTGGTCAAGTTACTTTTCTTTCACATGGCATCTTCAATTTTTATGCTCAAAATCAGTTGATCCATCTTGTATCTTGTTACAAGATTTTTATATCTTGTATCATGAATTGCAATGTAAATATTGGATGTAAACAACCAAGATTTATTGTATCATGCCTTTGTACGCTGTACGTTGTACATGGTACAAGGGAAAAAATATTTGGCAATAAATAGGAAATGACGGTGCGGTGGACGGTAGATGAATTACATGAAGGAAATAATAAAACATGGTACAGAGAACGAAATGGAAATCCATTTCCATTTCCTTACAATACAATCCAATCCAATGTAATCCAATGTGAAGAAGAAATAGAAGAGAAAGATGAGGGAAATGAGAATTCTCATTGAATAAAATTGATGTAGGTCGTAGGTCGTTTAATCTTCCACGGACATGAAACATGTTGAAATTAGATATCTTTCCCAATTCACAATTCTCATGGACTAACCGTATTGTAATGGTTGTGGCCAACCAGTAACCAGTAACCAGTAACCAGCAATCAGGAATCACAACAGCAACAACAACCAGACTAATAATAACGACTAACGACCATTGTGAAAAAACATACAAATTACAAATTAGATTTACAAATGAACAAAGGTCACGTTTCTTAGACAAAATCCGAATCCGAATCCACCGTACAAATTTCATGAGGGAAATATAGAAAAACAACCATCACCTTCTTTACATAGATTCTAGATGCTAGATTCCAGATTATTTTTCTGTTCCAGAGAATCCAATTCTGCTTTCCAATTGGAAAGATCATTTCCATCCACTGGTAGCTACCTAAATGCATAGGTAATGGAAAAAGATAACGTCAAAAAGTATCGATAAAGAGTTTTAGACATACACAATTCACAATACACAATACACACAATTGAATCCTTTTTCTATATTCAATCTTTCATCCGAATGAATTGCTCCAGCTCCAGTTCCAGTTCCAGCTCTTTGTACATTGTACATAATATTTTATACTTTCTTTTATCTGTTTGTGATGTTTATTCCCCATTTACTATTGGGAATTGGAAATGAAAAAAAAATCTACACAACTACACAACTGCAGAGAGAAAGATTTGCTGCAAGGTCATGCACGTTTATACATTATTCCTTCTTCTCATGTGTACTGCATAACACACATATTTATTACGATGATGATGATGATGCTATTTATTAGTAAATACTAAATTCTAGATTTACAAGGGTGTAAATCTGGAACCTAGAATATCAAATATGGAATATGGAATACTCAGTAACAATAATTTGAAATTGGAAAAATGTCCCACGTAAATAATACAAATTGGTGGAATCTCTAAATAAATATCACAGATCACAGATCATGTCACGAATTGAGCCCCAGTTTATCAATGTACAATGTACAATGTAGGAAAGTGAGGATGATAAGATGAAAGGGAATCAGGAGAATTGTTGACGTCTCAAGTTGGCCTATATTTTAAGGTTTGTTGTTCTGTTGCACAACAGGATTTATGGTGCGTATATTTTTAGTAATGATTGTAAATTGTAAAGGTATGTGATTTTGATTCAGTTTGCTTTTGGGTCGTCTAAAACTGTGTTTGTCTCTTCTGCTCTGTGCATGTAAACTTTAGGCTGTTAGGCTGAAGACGCAAAGACAAAAGAGCTAATTCTAGATTCTAGATTCTAGAGAAAAGTAGGCTCATGAATTTGTCATGGCTAATGTATCCATTATACATCTAAATAAATCCTCGGTGTCTCTCTCTCTCTCTCTCGGTACACTTTTCTCTATTCTCTATTGTCATTTCTCAATTGACTTGTCCCATTTTTGCCCTGTCTTTTTTCTCTTGTCCTGTAAGTGAAATGCTTTCAGTTCATGCCAGTTTAAATGTTTCATGTCTCTCTCGAGTCTTTAGTCTCAGATTTCAGACTGGGCAAACTTTGGAGATTTGGATTTGTTTGTGTTTGTGTTTGTGTTGGTCTACAGGATCTAGAATATCTAGAATATCTAGAATATCTAGATAGAGATAGAGATAGACATGCTTAGATGCGATTAGACGTATTTGTATAGATACATCTACACTTGATTTGGCACCAGTGCAAAAGGGAATCAATACATTTTAGATAGAGGATTATACTCATGCTATACAGATATTACAGATATGTTATGCCATGGATAGCTCTTTTTCATCTTCATCTTCATTTTATTCTACTCTCTCTCACTCTTTTATTTCTACATATCTTCAATATTTTAACTGTTTAATAGGAACAAAATATAGTCCAAGTTCCATGATACTGTTTTTGGCTCTTGATCTCATTTGCCTTTTCATTCTCCGTCTCCTTTTCCTTTTACCAACTTTTCCTATACCATCCATTTATATTACGCATTTATACCCTTCCATCTTTCATGCATTTCTAACAATAAGTGTTTCTTCCTCTCCGACTCCGACTTTTGACTCTCCTTTTGGATTTTGGATTTACATTATTACCCGAAACCCGAATTACATGTAGACTCTAGACTCTAGACTCTAGACTCTAGACTCTAGACTCTAGAATCTAAGCATATACTTAGGATTAAAGATGTAGGTACGGCTTTGTTTGGCTTGGATTTTTGTTAGTCATGCATAATGCACTTGATTTCCATTTCCATTTCATGCTATTTCATTTCGTTTAACGTCTAACGAGTAACGAGTAACGAGTAGCAACATGATTCTGTATGTTGTACAGTTTAATTTGGGCTGGTGCATTCCGTTTTGAATTTTAAATTTCCATGTATTTGACCTGGCTCTTGTCACTCGCTTCCTTTTTCTTCATCTGTCCCGTATGCACTCGAGCATGCCTGCAGATTGTAGACTGTGGATATGCGCTCGTATATCTTTTCCCATACCCACTAATAAAAAACACAAGTTACAAGTCTCGAGCTTAATGCCTACAAATTCCAAACTATGTCATATGTAGATTGGATTGTAGATATATATTACGTAATAATATAATATATTATTATGTGCATAGATAATGTTGTCACAGATAGAGAATATTTGAATGTGATATGAATTAAAAGAGGACGGCGTGATCTGGATCTGGATCTGGTTCTGGATTTGATAAAAACAAATCCTGCTCTAGTCTAACCCGAACCGAGTTAAGTAGATCTTGGATCTTGGATTTGGGTTTTCAGTTTTGGGTCGTGGATTGTGAATCGTGAATTAAAGAGTAAGAGATGGTGTAATTACATTTGTCTTGTCTCTCATAATCATTGTTCTGGCATTCACGAATTTAGAATTTAGAATCTCGAATCTCGAATCTGAAGATGGAAAAACAAGAAAACTAGTTCCAGTGCCAGCACAAGTGCTATTTGCAAGTGCACTTTTGTTTGTTCGTGTTTGTAGATATGCGTTTTCGTTTTCATTTTCGTTATCGTGTGGGTCATCATTATCATTCCTGTTTTCCCTTTTCCCTTTCATTTCTCTCTCATTTGTTGCAACTGATGTAGACTAAATCGATAAACTAGAATGTAGATTGTACAAGTAGGAAAGGGAGATTAAAAATTAGGGCTTGTTGAATGTTTTTTTCCTTGACAAGATGAATGGAATTGGGACGGTAAACGGTAGCTATTGGGATGGTAGTGGTGAGAGTTGAGAATAAATGAGGAGAAATAGATAAGAAATAAATAAACCAAGGGGGAAAGGGAAAGTAGAGATTGCGTGGGTATAACGATAACGATAATGATAATGATAACGATACTCATATCGGTAGGTATTTTTTGTGTCACATGGACCATATTTATTCTGTATTCTGTCTTCTGTACATTGCACATTGATGTACTAGATACTAGATACTAGATCTCCGTCTCAGTTTCTTGTGTTGTGTGTTGTGTGGAAAGTAAAAATTAATGCAGTAAATGCTTCAACCAGCTTGTTGTTTTTCATGCCCTGTAGTAATTTAGGTACGTCTCATTTACATTTGCAGAATTCTTCTTCTTCTTCTGTGTATCTTACGTCCATTATTATACGTCCAATCAAATGTAAATGCATCTTCTTGCTATTCCAATTTCTCCGTCTGTAAATTTCACTTTCAATCCTGTTTCCTGTGATTTTTTATTTCATCGGGCGTGGATGGGAGTTGCAGTTCCCATCCAGCTGCAGATTCCTCATACATTACACCTCATGATATCAAACATGCAATTTGCAATATGTTCTGTGTGTACTCTACTTGCAAAAGTGTAAATCTATGTCAAAGGATGCACAATGCACAATCCAAAATCCAAAATCCAATCGAGTTTCAAAAGAAAAATACCTCTATAACTACATCAATGTAACTGTATATTATATCAAATATCATGATACACAGACATCAAAATTTATAAATATTTTTTACATAAATTGGCATGTCACATTTGCAAGATAATCTTTTTTATGTACACTGAAGGCTGAACACTGTTTGGATTTACCAAGTTGGTTAACAAGGAAAACAGACATGACATTAATGTACACTGTGTAAAATAGCATATTGAATAATATAGTAAGCTAGAGCATTTCCATCTGAGTTGTACATTTTGTCAACCTCCAACCGCCAATTTTAAACTGTGTGAGATAGGAGTGCAGATGAGTTGTAAATAAATAGCAGTCGTAAATCACACACATTTCACAGTTACACACTATTCATTATCCTTAGACATGAATATATTGCGCACTTTTCTCTATCTAAACCAACATCATCAACAACAACAACATGAGTGTCTACACAGAGGAAAGAAGAATGGAGAATAGAGAATGGAGAATAGAGACAGTCTACAGTATTGTACATACATTCAGTCAATAGTCAGTAGTAAAGAGTAAATAGTTGACTTTACTTTTTCACATTCACATTCACAATTTCCCTTTTAGAGCTGACATTCGACATGGACATGAACAAACAAAATAATGTCATGTAGTTTGTGCTTCGTTCCGCTGTTTATTCTTTTGTCTGTCTCTTTTCTATATTCATCCCGGTAAATACCACCTTTGTTTTCCTTTCTCTGCCTGGTTTCTTATTTCTGGTTTCTCCTTTCTAGTTTCTAGTTTCTAGTCAACGTCTACTTATTTTATGAATATGGAGTGAAAACAAAGTCAACCTCAAAACCCACTCATTGCAATATGATAAAAATAAAAATGCTATAGTTTAGATTCCACGTAAAAAGGCCACTGTAAATTGTACAATACGCAATATAGAGAAAGTTTACGAGTTTACATACACAATGCATAATATACGCAGATATTAATAGCACAGCATTACATTATGAAGTATGATTATTTAGTAATCAATACACACAATACACAATGTGAAAGCTAAAATGATAAATAAGAGAATGGAATTTTTATACTTGTATAATATATTTATATGCAATATATATTTATAGATGGAACATGCAAAGTACAAAAATATTCATCCGAATCGAGTATCGAGTATTGAGTATTGAGTCTAGAGTCTAGAGTATGGAAACAGCTGAATGCTCAAGGTTTAGAGTTGTACTGTAGACTTGAGAGTTGTTTTGAATTTTTTGACTTTGAGTTTGAGTATGAATATTGAGTCACTTACATGAATATTAAAAGAGTTGTGAATTACTTATGACTTTTGATGTACAATGTACAAAGTAGAAGGGAGAATGAATAATATTTGCCGGCTATCCTTATGGATTCTGACATTGCTCAAATATTGACTTTTCTCTACATGACTGCTGGTTGCTGATACTGGTTACTGTTTTGACGTGGTTTGACTCTGCTTAGTTTGGTTCGGTAGTGGAGAAAGTGGTGACGTGGAAATTCTACTGAACAGGATAATAAAACATACCTTGTACGTTCCATTTTGGAATATCGAATATCTGTATTACGAGTTTTGTTTCGTCTCACAAGCATAAGCATAACAAATATTTTCCCATAAAATACATTCAATATTCAACATTCAGCAAAGCTATATAAATTGCAAAGTTTACGCAAAACAAGAAAATGGAATACATAATACTTTCTAAAAACGGTACAGAGTACAGGAGACAGATAAACAGAATAGACAAACAAAACTTGCATATAAATGTCAATCACTCTGACTTTCCACTTTCAACTTGTTCCGAAATAGACTAATTATGACGACTCAATTCCAGTTTGAAACATTATTTGACAGCTTGTACACTGTACACTTTACACTGTACAAACAAGAGTTATACAAACTTTTCTGTACTCGTCACTCGTGACATTTGAAATTGTTCATTATTCGTCATCTGTTATTTATCAAGACATGTACATATATGGTATAATTTTCATAGGTTTAAAATGTCATCAATATCTCAACTCTCAACTGTCCAGATCAAAATAGTACATTTTTCAATGACTCATTTTTTTAAATATTAAAAGGCAGAAGAGGTAAAAAGTAAAAGTTATTACTAGCAATTTCCGTGGTAAGCTTTAGATGTTTTTGAGTTTAGTTACTTCAGAATTAAGAGTTGAGAGTCAGCTCACATACTTGAATAAGCATTATAAATGATGTTTTATTCATCAATAGGGCAATTATAACAGCCTTGAGACCTGAGACTTGAAAATCAAAAGGATCAATACCATGTTAAGCGGTTCTCAAAAATTATTCATGATGCTATAATCCTTTGATTCCTGAAATCAAATTTTCCATTCAAGCATCATTTTTGACCTTTGATTCATCTATAGTCTGTAGTTTGTAGTCTGTAGTCTGTAGTTGGCAAGGTGAAAAATGAAAAGATAATATGTGTGAACGATGAAAAATGATGGAAATTTATACTATAGTAATACATATAGTTGCATTAGAAATATTTTAGTAATTTTTTGACTCGTTTCCTTCCATTTGTCATCAGTCATCACATTAAGTTAATGACAGAAAAGAGGAGTGGAATGCACATGGGTACATTTATCACCCATGTACATCTGTAAAAGCTTAAGGACGGTGAAAATTTTCTCTTAATAATCAAGACTGTGTTGTTGTCGCTGTCGTGTGTATAATGTATGTTGTACAATGTATATATCGACTCGATCTAAAAACATAGATTAGATTTTATCGTCATCATATATCATGCATCATATATACCATGTACCATGTATGATACATTGTATATTGTATCGTACATGCACGAACCTTGCAATTTTTTGTTGACCTTCGCTAGAAAATTCCATTCCGATGAAGAAAAGGGAGGGACTGAGATAAAGAGCGAATGCCAAAGCCAATGTCAATACCAAATACCAATACCAATAGCGTAGTAATAAATAATCATGATCCTCATCATTAATTTGACTAATCTTCTCTGACTTTTGAAATCCCAAAGTTGTGTGGTGCACAAATAAATTATCAAAATTAAGGTGCAATTCAGAATGTAGAATCTAGAATCTAGAATCTAGAATCTAGATCAATGCATAGTTTTTTGTACAAAATACAAGATACGAGATATTGTGAGTTGCATTGAAATGGATTGTACTTTGTATTTGCTGCAGGATTTCTTGGCGAGTGAATGAAATGTGCACAGTATATAGTGTACATGGTACATGAGGAAAATAATAACAGCATCCGCATCAACATAAACTATCAAATCCAAAATCCAATGAAAAATTTTGGGAGGGAAAAGTGACGTGCATCAGCATCAACATTAAGATCAGCTTCGACTTTCGACTACGACTTTGACTTCGGCATTTTGGTATTCCATGCCATTGCTCCTCATGTTTATGCGCTTGTCCTACAAACAGCATTTTTTTTTACAATAATAGTATCGTCTCTATTACGACAAAGCTCAAGTCATATAATCTGTTCATATACAATATACAATATACAACAATATCAGTGTACAACGATGAAGAGAAAGAGAAACTGTCTTTTTTATCCCGTTTCTTCTTCTTCTTCTTCTTCTTCCCTCACTCACCTTATCTTCGTCTTGGTTTTGGTTTTCCTTTTCGTCTCTGTCCTTGTCTCCTCCACAGATATTTTTATACTTTGTACATTGTACACGGTTACTTTAGCCAAATGGTTTTTCTATTATGCATCTACAAGATTTGGGGCGTTGGCATCATGTCCTCTTTTTATTCACCACTCGAATTCCAAATTCCAAATTCCCAGTTCCCAGTTCCGAATTATACGATACATAATACACAACACATGAATGTACTTTGGTATGTAAACGATTCATTTTATATAGGAATCTTGAATCTTACTGATAAAAAAGCAGGAGGAACTTTCCCATTTCCATTTTTAAGACAACGCTTTCTATTCTCCATTTTCACAATAATGGTATGCTAAAGATGCGATGCATAGGACATTTGTTTCTGAATCAAGAATACTGAAACAATGAGTTCCTGCGGATGCTTTTTTTCTTTGCACCGGTATTGATGTCCTGTTTTTGGTGCTGGTGCAAGGAAGAGAAAATGCATTAGCCGGGAGGCAGAGCGAAACGGGTATAGATAAGGAGGAAGTAGAAATAATATAAAATCCATATTTTACTACGGCCTGGCTCAACATTTATCCTCTTGTCTTTTCCTTTGCTTTCCCCTCTTCTTTGCTTTTGCCGTGCATACGGCAAACTACAAACTGCCAACAAAACTGTGTACAGTCGACAGTCGAGAGCATACAAACCTCCATAATAAAAAGCACAAAAGATTCCTTTTGTTTACAGTTTACATTCATGTGTATTAAAATTTGAAATATTTTTATCCATCTTTTTTTTATTTTTATATATTTTCAGAAATACTCAAAACTCAAAACTAGAAAAAGCCGAATTGAGAGACTTGAGAAAACAAGAACATCAAAGCACACTTCAACCACAACAACAAGGTGCTTTTTGTGGAAACCTGAAACTGAAAATAGCGATAAGGTAAGTGATCTTATTATAGAACATAGAACACAAAACCTGGATACTGAATAATGAATATGAAGCCGAATCCGAATCCAAACCCCATGACGTGAAAAGGGAGTAAATATCATAAATTATTTTTAATTGGCCGGGAAAACTATCTCATTATTTTTTGTGCATCATGGATCATGACTGAAAAATGTGTAGGAATGTTTTTTTCTTCCTTTCGTAAACAACACAAATGCACAGAGTAGAATTTATCCCACTGTTTTTTTTTGGAAAATCTCTCGTGGTCTATTATTCATTACATTGTGTTTGTGCTCGTAGTATTTGTATCATATTTTCACTTGTGGAATGTGTTTTTCTTGAGTTTTGAGTCTTGAATCGTGAGCTAATTAACAACAGGATATTCTGAAATTGTACAATACAATATACAATGTATTATGAGAATGAGACTTGAGAATTGAGAAAATATCAACTTTTAGATTCTAGATTCTAGATACTATATTCTGTAATCTAGAATCTAGACATTGCATGAATCGTGAATAAAAGAGGGAAATGAGTGAGTAGAAAGAGCTAGTGAATTATGTTTCCACTTTTCTGAGTAAACAAAATCCCCCACAATGAATGTGCACAAAGAAAGATATTTAATTGCCACTTTTTTCATCCTAATTCTCGCAATTCATCCCTTTTCTTTCCTCCAATGTTTGTACAGTTGATAAGGATGCACTTGTCCGTTTTTAGACAGTTCTCCGTGCTCCACTCTCCACTTTCCATTTTCCATTATCCTCAGTATTTCTTTCACAGAAAACTTGAATTAATTCATAGTATTCTCTCTGTTCCGTTCCCTTTGGTTTTCTCCCGAGAGGATTGTGGAAAGGGAAGAAATTGTAAATGACTCTCACTCCTCATGTCGTCCTTGTTAATTGTGGTGGTATGGAGTATGGAGTATGGAGATTGTAATTTGTAATTAGTAATTAGTAATTAAGAGAAAGGAAATATCTCTATCCGTATCCGTATTTGTATTATCTGTTATCATCTCCTTTTCTTTCCACTTTCCACAGCATCCAAATCCAAATCCACATCCACATCTACCTCAAAATCCTCTAATGCTCAAAGTGTGGAAATACAAATGGAGTTTGTGTGTACTGAAAGTGATGTTGGCTAACCAAATTAGTGTTGAGAGAGTAAAGAGACGAAGAAGAGAGAAGATTGAATAAACCGTGTGGAAGTGAGGATTTATTACGCCATCTTCTCCCTCTGGTTCTCGCTGTCTTTGTATCAAACAAACGTGCCATTTATCACTCGACACTACTCTACAATAATGATAACACTAGGATATGAGTGCATGCTACATGTGTATTCTGTGTGGTGTAGTGTGGCACTGGTACTGACAGCTAAAAATGAACAACTATTTGTTATTTGAACAAGCCTCTTTCATAAAACTCTAATTCTAGTAGTTGTGCAACAACCAATTACACAATATGATTATACTTTCCCCCCGTATTATTGTTTTACTCTTTGTATATTGTATTGCATTTTGTATTTCTTAAAGTTCTACATTCTAGATTCCAGATTCCAGATTCCAGATTCCAGACTCTAGAATCCATGTTTGAGAAAAAATGTATAACTTGTGACAAAAATAAAACTGATGATTATTCTAGATTCTAGATTATAGAATCTAGATTATATAGCCATTGTCCACAAATCAAAACGATTGATAATTGATGCAGTGGGAATGAGGAGCATAGATATAGATAAATTCAAAATGCAACTCTATATAAATTGGAAATTGCAAGTGGGAAATCCAGTTGTTGTGACAAAAGACAGACAGAAGGCTGTATTGTACAAACTCCAATGTAAAATATAGAATATAGAATGTAGAGTAGTTTGATAATCACGGTAAATATATTATATAATGGCTAAATGGTGTATGGTGAATGGGTACAGGAATACAGTAAATCAGTGTGGAAACGGCATTAAAGAAACAAAGACGGATGAGTGTGCAGTTTGACAAAATGATTGGATTACGGATACCAAATCTACTCTACAGTCTACAGTACTGTTCTCAACTCGGTTTCCTTCTATGTATTGGGAAGTCTAGAGAGAGGAGTAAAATAAAAAGCAAGGGAAATGGTGAAAGTAGGTTACATTTTTCTACAGTCTACAGTTCACACTCTACAGTGACAAGTTTACGTCTGTGCATAGAGAATAGAGAATAAAGAATAGAAAATGGTGAATGCAGAACGTAAACCGGAGACTAAATACGGAATCAGAGACAGTTTCTAGAAAGTAAAATGAAAACGAAATCGAAAAGAGAAAGAGAGAGTTGCGTACAGACGGTAGACGGTAGACAGTCAAAGTCGCCTTTGTCTACTGTCTACACTGTCCTTTATTTACTCTATAATATACGTTATACTTTATACTACTTTAGACTCTTAACTACAAACTTGCTCCTTCTGTTTCTTGGACTTGATAATAGACAAGTGAAATCTGTCCGGGTAGTAAATTATCCGACAACTGACTGAGTGTATAGAATCTAGAGTCTAGAATCTGGAATCTAAATTCCATGTAGTATTAGCCCAAGTCCTGTCATCTCGTCTCGTCTCGTCTTCTCAGTCTCAAATCTTGAATCTCGAATCTCGAATATTAATGAGCGGATGAGTGCTCACTTCTCAGACTTGTAGGAGTAAAGAGAAAAGAGAGTGAGAGTGAGAGTGAAAAGGAGGAATTTGACTAAGGTTAGACGCGTGTATAATGTTTAACAATTGGCAGTTGGCAGATGATTCAAATTTGGTTCACTCCTTGTCCAAAGATTTGAAAAACTGTCGGCATTCTCATTACCCGTGGATTGACACCCATTCATTAGCATCATTGTCATAGCCATTGTCGTTGTCATTATAGATTTTAGGTGTACTATTATACTAACTTTCTTATACCATACCACTCATTTACTTTCAGTTTCTCTTTCTCTTGTCATCTCTGCTCCAGAATCCAGAATTCAAAACTAGCTTGATAAAATACAATACCCGCAAAAACCACAGTGTACTCATGATACTAGATACTGGATGATGATGATGATATGAGGACGGTGTAAGTTTCTAGCAAAATTATGAATGTGGACGCACGTGTTTTGAACATTGTGTACACAGCACAGATACTCTAAAGTTGAAACTCCATATCGGAATCTCCATTTATATTTTTACTCCTACAAACACTACAAACCACAAATTACAAGCACGTGGAATGGAAAATGGTAAATCTTGAGCAGTGTTTTTCACTTCATAAAGTTTCATCCTAGAGTCTTGAGTCTTGAGTCTTGACTCTTGAGCTGAATCTTGGCGCTTGAGGTTTGACTTGATGGTTTATTAGAAAAATATGGGAAACCTGATAAATGATAAATGATAAAACTTGATGAAGAGTTAAGGATTAAAACGGCTTTAGAAATTTTAAGCACACACATATGGTACAAACTTCAAACTAGAAACTATTTACAAACCCTGATTGAAGTTAAGGAAACCGTGACTGTGACTGTGACTCTGATTCTGATTCTGACTTTGACTTTGGATTGTTCCTCGCTTCCCAAAATCTGTAATGGAAATGGGAAGCGAGTCGTAGCTATAATTTATCATTTCCTCATTCACCTTTGACATGTTTTCAGACCAGAACAAACCAAGCCAAACCAAACCAAACCAAACCAAACCAGACTAAGCCAGATCAGACAGACTTGTGATTTCTGATCAAGTTTCATGTTCAATGTTCATATCGGCATTACGAGTTTAAATTTCATATTGGCATGAAAATGAAAATGGAAATGAGAGGAGAAAGCGTCGCAAGCCGAGCCAAGCCACGTCAAGGCAACATGAGGAAACGTCAGGGAATGGGAAATGAAAATGAGTAATTTAGTGAGGTAATGAAGGTGAAATGGATGGGAGAGAGGGAGAGAGGATAAACTATGTAGTGTGTGTAGTTAGTAGTTATCTCCACATCACATTCCGGATCATTAGCATATGTAAACATTGTACACATGGATAGGGATATTTGTTCCATTTTCCTGGTTTCTTCAATCAACTTCCTTCCGTCATTCCGCTATTCTCTATTCTCCATTCTGTTGTCTCTTGGTTTGGCTTGGCTTGGCTTGAATTTTGATGGATGTTTGCCCTCAGCCTGACACATTTCTGGATTCTAAATTCTAGATTCTAGGTTCTGGGTCGCGGCTGATCCTTCACTAATACTATATTATGTTTGTACGTCTGCCTTTTCATTTCCATTACATGCATATTAATGTGTATGAGTGCGTAATGCGTTCACCTCCTCCTGGTTTCTAGTTTCAAGTACGCATCCCAGAAGAAGAAGAAGAAAATTCGCATTTATCTCTCATATTTGAACTGTATTTGAAATGTCGCATCCTCATTCCCTTTCTATTCATTTCATCATCACGGTCGTCATCATCACGACAAAGGAGAGCAAGGAGCAAGTGGAATGTTGACGGTTGGCGGTTGATGGTTGACGTTGAAAGATGAATTATGTCCTTCAAAAAGAACCATTTCTCCCTCCTTTCTTCTATTTCAATCATCTTTTTAGTTTGGGTTCTGTTTCCTTTCCTTTGGATTATAGATTAAACCAGCACCACAGTCGTTTGGCTTGGTTTGGTTTTGGTTTTGTGCTTGATTTTTTAGTTTATTTTTTCTCTGCTCTTTATGTATTCTTTACATTGTATTTCTTTCCTGCATGTCTGCCTTGTGCCTTGTATTTTTAATACCTAGAGGAAAAATTATGTAGGGTGAAAAGGTCTCGGTTTTGGTTTTGATTTTGGTTTCGGTTTCGGTCTGCTTAGTGCTTAGTGCTTAGTGAGATCAACCTTTATTTATACAAGAGAAATCTACAGTGTATACAGTCTACAGTGTATAATCCACAATCCGAGTCAGTGGAGGAGAAAATCAAGGAGGAATTGGATGGAAAAGGAAAACTTTTCCCTCTTGTTTACCTTTGGAATTTAGAGTTTGGAATTTGGAATTTGGAATTTTTCTGAGGTTCTGAGACTCCGAGGTTTGAGGTTTCAAGTTTGAGGATTTTCAACTGCGTACTACTTTATACTTGAATCTTGGACTTTGGATTATACAAGGTATTTTTTTTAAACAAGTATAAAGAATAAAGAATAAGAGGCCACAGCTCTTTGTCCCTATTATTATTATTATTATTATTATTATTACACTTTATATTTTTTTCAATGATGATGGTGGTGGTGGTGTTTGAACTGTGGCACATACTTTATTTGATACTCTCGAGTCTTGAGTTTGGAGTTTTGAGTCTGGGAGCCTTTTGAGCCAGAACAAAACACACGATGTAAGTTGTGTACGGAAGAGGAAGGAGAGAAAGAAAGAAAGTTCTCTTTTACACGGAGGAATTTTTGGAGGAATTTCTCAAGTCAATATTTGAGACTTGAGACTTTTTCAACCTCTCCACTCTCCTTTCTCCACTCTTCACCGTCATTTGTCTCGCTCTCTTAAACTGTAGGGGTTTTCCATTGGAACTGGAATCTAGAAACTGGGTTCATGAGAGGAAAAAAGGGAGAGTAAAAGGAAAAGGAAACTACATATAATGTCATGTGTTGTGAATAGAAGCAACTTGCTTCCTTTTTTCTCATCATCGTTATTGTTGGTTGCTGCTTGTTGGCTGTGATCATAACCAGCATCCAGCATCCAGCTTCTAGGTTCTCATCATGTTACACGTTACATGGAGACTTTTGTACTTTTGTACAAGAATAAAGAAAAAACAGTAAGGTACGGAGGGTCGTTTAAGTAAGGGAACAATATGTGAAATTTGAGGCAACCTCATAAATGAAAAATGAATCCGGGTGAAACACACGTACATGCACACACACGCACACATTTTCTTCAAAATGCCGAAATTTAAACAGGGTTCACCTTTCAGCTTGGACCATCTTTGATGTGGGGATTTTGTTACATATCTGAGGAGTTGAGTTGAACCAAGTTGCGTGTTGTGTGAGTTGTGTGAGTAGTGGAATCTCGAGGTTACAGAGTACGGAAATGACAGTGTTTGATTGGAATAATACAAGTAAAAGTATCAATTCAATCGGAATAGTAATAATAATAATAATACTATTATTTCTGAACCCAAGATTCTCGATTCTGGATTCTAGATTCTAGATTCTAGATTCGAGTTTTCTATGGGGAAATTTGGATTTGAAACTGACCGAGAAAGTTGATCCATCATGAATCATGAATCATGAATCATGGATCATGATGGACTCTCTGGAGCCATTTGTAACCATCTTGAGGTGATTTATTTATTCTTTTTGACATCCTATACTTTTATACTTTTATACTTTTCATCCTTTATTCTACTTGTCAACGCACTGGGAATCTTATTCTTAGAAAGCCAAGACGTACTCTGTGTATTGTACGTTGTGCGTTGTGCGTATATTATGTAGTAACTGTAGCGTGTAATGTGTAGGCATAAATTACTGAGACATTGTACACTACACAGTGCGTATGGATCTGAATTGCATGTTTGTAAATGAAATGTTTTGTGGTTTGGTTTGGTTTGGTTGGGCTGGATTTGGGGTGACGCAGAGGTAGGAAAATATCTCCAATGGGAACATTTTTGTTTGTCACACATGATAAATCACAAAGGCCTACAATTGACAATCTACAACCTAGAATCCCGAATCCACAATCTAATGTGTACATTTCTACATATGACATACATAAATAAATAAAATTGGCTTGCTCCGTCTTCAATGTTCAATCCTCTTCCCCATTTTCATGCACATTACGGGCATTTCCGATTTCCGAGAAATCCATAAAATTCTAGTTTCGAGTACGGTGCTCTATGCTCATGCAAATTTGAACACCCAAATTGCCAATTTGTGTACACTTAATTACCTTTGACGTTGCCTGGAATTTGGAATTTGGAATTTGGAACAGAAAAGTTCCATTTGACTTGTACACCTACACAGATTCACATCAAAGTGTAACCAATAACCGGGAATTGGGAAAAAGGACGACTTAACAGAGAATAAACCAGAGAAATATAAGGGGAATCGGCTAATTTTACAAATTGTTGCAACTTGAACTGTGAGCTAGGAGCTAAGAGCTAAGAGCTGAGAGCAGAAAGTATAAATGTGAAAGGTGAAAGTGGAGAAAATCAAATTGGAGTTTACCTCGATTTTCTATTGAAACCACTTTACTCTCCCTTCTGTTTGCTTCCAATTCGGAGAAATCAATCCACTTGAGTTTCAATTTTCCATTTCTCCATTACTTTTCTCTTCTATTGACGACTGACGTTTGCTGTATCCTTTATTCTGTGTCCACTGTCCACTGCCAAAAATAAATAAATAAAATACCTAGATCCTTTGACTTTGGACTTGCCTCTAGTCTCTAGTCTCTGGTCTCTAGTCTCTAGTCTGTGGTCTCTATTTAAGTGTAACTTATTTCATTCGTCACCGTCATTGGTGCTGTGGATTTTTTCGGAGAATTGAGATTGCTTCTACTTTCTATTGAAGAATTCTGTTTTTTCTTTATATTTTACCGACTCACAAAATCCGAATCAAGAATCAAGAAATGGGGGAAAATATACAATTGGAAAAATAAGTGTAGAATGTAGAATGTAGAAACAAAGGAGAAAAGAAAGGAGTAGAGTAAGATCTCTTGTGTTATCCTTTGCTGTCTTATTTCTTATTTATGATATGAGTTTTGTTAAGCTATTGAAAACGTGTATCCAGAACCCAGATCTTTTTCTTCCTGTTTCCCACAGGTTCTAGATTCTAGATTCTGGATTCAGAGTTCTATTTCTACTTTCACCTAACGGTCAATGTCAATATTCAATACTCAATACGTATCAAATTTGGCCTTGATTCCTTGTTTGATTTGCTCGGCTCTTGATTCTTGATTCTTGAGGCTCTCTCTCTTGGTGCTGTCATTACGCGTTTTTCAAATTTTCTTGAACCTGGTTCTATCTCTACAATAGAATCTAGAGTCCAAACCAAAGGAAGCGATCCTGGTTTTGGGCACTGGTCATTGAGGCAATCGGTTGAGTGGTTTTGATGTTATTTTAGAAAGGTTTTTCCTGTCAGTGATTTTCTACGGTACAATCTTGAGTCTTGAGAATTGAGACTGGAGACTTGAGAAAACACTGCACACGGGTTTTGCCACTGGCAAAACAGCGTGTACCTGATGTAATATACCAAACTCGAGATTCGAGACTCGAGACGATGATGTTTTTATATTGAAATAGGAAAATTGGAAAATTCTAGAGGGAAAGAACTGGCAGATCCAAGGTCAAAATAAACGAGTTCCAAGTTCTAAGGTATCTAAAAGATGCATGTATGATTTTTTCAGTTTCCGGGAAGCACTTGATATTTAATGTAATAAAACAAGAGAAATGAAACAATATTCTACGTGTCAACAAAAAACAAACAAATAAATTTTAGCTGTAATATTATTTTATATTATATTGCTTGTTGGTTCTTTAGCTTCATCTTTTAACACGATATGAGATAAAAATAGCATGGGATCTGAAATTTGATTCACTTTGTTTTTAATATGTAATATTTTCCAAAGGTTGAGGAGCGTGAGATTATTAAAATCAGAAAAATGTGTCAAATACGGGAAATTCGTGATTTGAGTTCCGTGATTCTAGATTCTACATTAAAATTTCCGGAATCCGATTGAATACTCATTTCCGGGTTTAGTTCTGGTTCAAGAGACTTGCTCTTTGTCACCCACAGTTGAGAGTTCAGAGTTGGGTTGTTGCACAAGGCAAAATGCATTGGAAATGTATTTGTCTATTTTCTTGTCCTGTTCTGTCGTTGAATATTTTATTTGTGTGAAAATTACTTAAAGTGGCTTGTCAAAGATGGGATGAGATTGAGATGGAGGATGGAGGATGGAAAAGAAGTCTCCCATAAAAAGTAAAAAGTAAAATGGAATGACAGCAGAAAATTCGTGAATTTTGTATCTGCGTCACATCCTAACCCCTAAACATAGATGTACATTGTACATTTTTCCGTATATGGTATCTTGTAAAATATTGCGATTCTGGATTCTAGGTTCTAGATTCTAGATTCTACATTTTAGATTTATATGTTCATCGAGGTAGACTTTTGACTTTTGCCAAGGACTGCTTTTTAAACCTTTGAATTGAATTGAATTGAATTCTCATTTCCTGTGCCTTGTTGAATTCTTGAATTTCCGCCCCTTCGCGGTTGGTTAAATTCTTCTGCCTCGATTCTCTCTACTCCACCGATTCTTCATACACTTGGACAGTTTCTATTTGACTTTGACTTTGAGTTTGACTCTGAATTCGAATCCAAATTTGACTTTTACTTGACTTTTTGATTTTCAAGGAATTTAAACAAGGACTAAAAGCTTTCTCATTTCCCACACACAAGAAAAGGGAAAGGTGACGAAGCAAAGTGGAAAAAGAAATTTATAAACTTTGATTTAATCCTTCCAGTGTCACTTGTAAGTGTACACTGTACACAGAACACTGCACATTGTACACTGTACATTGTGCATGTTATTGTGCCAATTTAAAATCCCGGCATCCGGCATCCTGAAATTCTTCAACAAAATAAGCATTGCTACATTCACTACGTAGAATGGAAAGTGTAGACAATTTTAGTATAAAACATTTCTGTTATTTATATTTTATCCACACAAAGTCAACAAAAATGTCAACTGCACTCGTGTTTCATAAACAGGTTTCCGGCTTAATAAATATCCATGTATCTATCTGAATATATACAATGCAATCTGTTGTGCAAAAATTGATCCGGATTTATTCGAATTGCAAGGTTGGTTTTAGATTTTGGATTTTTTCTGCTATATTTCCTATTTTGCCATTTTGTTTCCATCTCCTGAAAAAACGGAAACATTTGCTGGAAAATAAACCGTTTCCCTTTTCCAAGCAAAAATATTCTTTTGTATTAAATTAAAACTAGAATAAAAAAAAAAATCTCTTGAGTTTTGAGTTAGTTTGACTAGAAATTTGGTAATTCGGATTGGACAGAGAAGAAGCGGGATTCTGGTTCTGGATTGAAAATTGAAAGGTACCGTCCATTTGAATGAAAAAGCACTAGATAGAAAATTCACAGAGTGCGTAGCATGAATGTAGGATGTAGGACGGAGGACATTGTACAAATGACTTGAAAAAAGACACGGGGCATTAGTCCCTTTTCTCAATTCTAATCATGTACTGATATACCTATGTATCCCTCCCATTTTTACGTAGCTACATGTGCACATATACGCAGTGAATTTGTGCAAAAAAGCAGTATTTTTAGGTATGTAGTATGTAGGTTACAGAGTTTAGGTGTGTTGAGTGCGGATCCGATCTACTCCCGTTTTTTATAAAAGAGTCAACTTGTGCAATTATCTAGAGTCTAGAGTCTACAGCCCTTCTCGTTTCTCTACCTCGATCAAACTCGTGTCACATTCAACATCCAACATCCAACATTCAGCATGCAGAATCCAGAATCCAGAGAAATACAGCAGCGTTTCGGATTCTGAAGGACTTTTATCTTGTATCCACAAAGAAAATGGTGGGAAAAGGAAGAAAAAAACAAAAGTGATATTCTATTTGTAATCTGGATTCTGGATTTTGGATTCTGGAGAGAAGACAAAATCCTCATGTTTTTTGTCACGGATATATAATTTAAATGAACCACGTAAACAATAAAATAAAATAAAATAAACTCTCAATGTTTCTCGTGATACGTAGATACTAGATACTTTCATTTTGACTCTTCTCCTTTTATCTACTTCTCCACTCTTCAATTCTATTCTCTTCCATTCGTTGTGAAAAGAAAAGGGGGAAAATAAGAAATAGGAAACAAGAGACAAATCCTAATTCATTTCCTTCTTCTCTATGGTGTGCTCTAAGCTGTTCCCTCACGATTAATGAATGAATGAATGAGGGAATGAGGGAATGAACGACGGTAAGGCTGAAATGAAATCTGTTCGTGTCTCACTTTCACTTTCACTTTTATTATTCTGCTCCACATGTTACATTTGTAGACGTGTAGACGTGTAGACATGTAGACATGTAGGCTTTCACTGGATGCTACATTCTAGATTCTAGATGAGAAGTACTCTTTTTCTTTCTTCTTTTCTTTCTATTCAACTCACTCATTCATTCAGTACCGTCAGTCGTCACTTGTCCATTTCTCCACTCCTCCACTCCTCCACTCTAACGCTCTTAGTCCAAGGACAAGAAAATGAAGACGCGGATAACAGGTTCTTACATAATATCTATAGATAAACTGGCTCCTCAGGGCACTCTTCCTTTTTGCCTCCTTTCACTTTCCTCTTCTTTTTACACTATTTCCACTGTCCTTCTCTACGTTTTCTCGAGACTGTGTTTGTATTTTGTATTTCGACTCGGTCCAGTTTCCAGTTTCAACAGTTGAAGGCGTATAATGTATAATGTATAATGTACAATGTACAATGCATAGTGTATAATGGGGGAAAAGAAAGGGACAGAGAAAAATTTCCACCCTCTTCCCAATTTTTTAACAAATAAACAAGGAGCTTTCTTTTCAACCAGTGAAAATAAAGTAAAACGTAAAGTGCACAGCGGAAAGTTGCAACTTTCAATTTACGTGAGGTCCATCCTCCATTCTACATTCTACATTCTACTCATTCTAAAATTCTACACAGCTAATTCCATCCTCCCTCTTCCTCCCTTGTCCGTTCCATTCAGCCAGAATTTCTGGGAAAAGGTTAAAAAAGTCTAAAATCTAGTTTCACGGGCTGAATAGAAAATACAAGTACAAATACTTGACCATTGTGATTTGGTTTTCGTAAAGCTTACAACAACTGGAAATCTAAATTGAAACACGTACACTGGACATTGGAAAATGTACAATGTACAATATCCAGTGCACAATACGAGAGGATAGAAAATAGAAAATAGCATAGTCTGATTTATCTAAAGCAATCGAGCAAATTCAGGTTAGCTTGCTCCATTTTCCCATGTCTCCTTTCGCCTTTCTCGTTTAGCCCCATTCAGGTATACAGTAGACAGTAGAAATATAAAGTAGACATAATAGAAAATTGCGCGAGATATGTAGACGGGCAAGCTAGAGGAAGACGATTCCTCCACATCAAAAGATTACACGGCCACGTTAGCCTAAAGTGCAAAATGTCCCTTCAGATCTGCAAAAAAAACTTTTAATTTTAGAATTTTAATTAAAAACCATTTATTTTTAAAGCCAATACATGCAACATGCAGTCAGCAGCTGCTCTAATGTCGAGTGTTCAGCACGAACCGTGTCAAATGTCAAGTGTATTGTTGCAAATCTATGAAATACAGTGCAGAGTGCAGCCAATGAATACAAAATACGTACATCAATACTCAATACTCAGGCGATGGTCGACGGTGAAGTAGACGAAAATCCTTTTCATTTTATGAGATGCCGGAGAAGATG
This sequence comes from Sminthurinus aureus, assembly GCA_034698265.1. Lineage (NCBI taxonomy): Eukaryota > Metazoa > Arthropoda > Collembola > Symphypleona > Katiannidae > Sminthurinus > Sminthurinus aureus. The sequence goes on from JAQGBH010000200.1 coordinate 43,522, forward strand.
AAGATGAGCGTAAAAAACTTGTGTTTTCATCAGCTGACTTGCTGACCGACGTCCGCTGACCGTGTACCAGCTGTTGGTCGCCTTTTTATGAGTAAGAACGCATAAAAACTATTGACAGGCTCCAGACTCCAGATCTAGACTCTAGACTCTATTATGTGTACTGCCACGTAATTTTGGATTCGATCGTAGAAAGAAGAAAAAAAGATAGTAGATATCCCTATGTAATATGTATAGTACTATAATTATGGTATATTGAGTGGTGGGTGCTCTGCATTCTACATAAAGTATGTCAATCATTTATTACTGTGTAATGTGGTTCAGTGGTTCCATGTTCCATGTTCCATGGTTCAGCCTAGAATTTTATGAGCGAGAAAACGGACATGATGCATAACAGCAGAGATGAAACCTCCAGACCCCAGACTCAAGACTTCAGACTCGAGCCATTAGATCAGTTATACAGAACGAATGCCAAGGAGGAAAAAGTGAAAGTTACTCGTACATACGATATGTATGGTACAAATGCAATTTGTAGAATTAACTGTGGAGACTAAGCATAGTCTGTAGTCTGTATACTGTATATTGACTATATGATACGCGAGCAAAGGCCCCAGATATTTGTCTTAAAAACGTGGAAAAGATAAAAGATACATTCGGATTTTGTGTGTACTGGAGCAGCAACATATCCATAAAAAATACTGTGTGAATGAGAAAAAAAAATCCCAATTCATGTGTTTACATATACATGTACAATGTACAATGTACAAGACAGATCCGATAAATACAAGTATACGTGAAAGGCAGAAAGCTAGCTTTCTGGGTTCTAGAGAAAGATAAACACTCGAGACTCGAGACTCGAGAGATAAATGACTGGGAACCGTTTTTGTAATGAAAAAAAACTGAGAAACAAAAAAATTCAAGGGGAAGAAGGAAAAGTGAAAGGAGGAAGTAGAAAGTAGAAAGTGCGTAGGCGAAGAATTTCTTCACAGTTTCCCTTAGCTTCCTCCCGTCTTCCGAAAATTCTCTCATTTTTTCTTCCGACTTCCAATTTTAGTTCCAGTTCCACTATTGTTTTTTCAAATATTGCCCTAACCTGTGAATTTCTACACAGCTCACATGTACAAAATGACTCGAGACTCAAGACTCGAGACTCAAGACTCAAGACTGTAGTAACATGAGACTCGGCGAAGACCAGAACAGGCAACAAGCTCCTCATGTTTGTCGGCTGTCTCTTTTTTCTCATTCTCACGAGAAATTTCAGATTCCTCCACTTGGTTTGCTTTGGGTTCGTTTGTTTTGTTTGGCAGTTGTTGTTGATGTTGGTGTTGTGTGGCAAGATGCGGATGATTTGTGGTTTCTTCACTGTTCATTCTCCATTCTGTTCATCCTCGACTGTTTTCTTCTCTTTTGTTTTGTTGATCCACGTGTAAAACATATCTTTCATCAGAATCTCGCGTTTGTGGATGAGATGAGATGAAATTCCTTCAAGGACTGGAATAAAAGAGTTGGTTGTGGATTGTAGATTGTGGATGTATGCATAATGTATAGTATATGGGGCGTACAGTGTACAGTATACAGTATACGCGATATTTATATGGTGTATGTTTTAGGGTGTAGGGTAATGAGGGCGGACATATAGAAAATATATGCATGTTCTCCTTCTCCATCTCCATCTCCAGTTTATCGTTCATCATGTATTTTGATCATGTATCAAATGCCCGACATTGGATGTCGGATTGGAATGTCGGATGTCGGATGTGCCATATATTTGTTTGTAAACGTCCGCTTCTTATTTCTATATAATATGTATACTGTATACATGTTTCATGTTCCGCGTCAAGTCACAATTCACAATTCACACGTCAAGTGGTAAATGATTCAGAATTCATATGACAAATTCACACGCACACAGAATGCCCCTTATTCTATATTATTATATTATTACAATATATCTCTTCATCTTCCGTCAGAACTCTGTAATAAAACTTGATTCGGGAGGAGCGGCCACAATTCACCACAATTCTTTATTTTACAATCTACAATCTGCAATCTACAGTTTAAATCTCATAAATTAACGGCTCAAAAATAGAAAAGCATAAGACACAATCTAGTTTCTGGTCCCTGATTCTAGATAAATGTAAAAACTGAGCATTTCATTTGAGCATCCGCATCGTATGACGATCGGAATTTTATCCTGTTTGTTACATGTCTTTTTTCTCAAATTCATTGAGTATTGAGCATGTGCAAACTGTGTGTGTATTATTTATTTTGTATTTTTCAATGCCACACATCACGCATCTTCAACGTTTAAGAATGAGAATTTCAAATTCCTCTATTCAAATTGTACTTCTGCCAAGAATCAGGATTCCCATACCCAATGCACAATACACAATAAACACGCAGCACAAAGTGTGTATTCCAAATTCTAAGGCGCAAATGATTAGTCATTTAAAATGTGGAAAGGGAAGCTGTAAATATGACATTTCCAACTTTCGACGCAACACAACAAACAAACAAAAGTTTGAAATAACAAACAACAATAACAACAGCAGCAACAACAAGTATTAGAAATTTAAAACACGACCGAGTACGATGAAGCAAATAATTAGAGAGGTGATGGTATAATTTTTGTGCTTTTTCCAAGTTAAAACTGCGTTTTTTAAACCCGTAGTGTCGTGAAGCAAATAGAATTTTACGATTCATTTGGCGTATTACAAAGCGTGAAATGAGAAATTAATGATGAATGCTTTACAAATTGCGACGTTGTTTTATTAGAGAGAAAACAAGGAAAAAGCACAAGATAAAAAACAAACTTTTTTATTTTATGCAACAATATTTTCCATGTTTTTGTGTTGTACTCTATTAAAATTACAATTACAATTTGCAGTTTGCAGGTAAACACTTTTCCTGTGCAACTGATAAATGTTAATAAAATGTCCAAGAATTTTCTGAAAAGCAGATTACTGCAATATAATGTACACTGTCCAATTTACATAAGTATGATTAACATCTCCATTTTCATCACATCACAAGTCATAAGGTTCTCAGGTTGTAGAAAAGTGTCAAAATTCCCACCTCCCCATTCTTCACCTGGGACAAAAGACAAAAGACGAAAAAAAATGTGAGGAAAGTCGAGTAAAAGTGAGAGGAAAGAGAATTAAAAATCATATCACGTTTTATCACAATTTATCATGTATCATACTTATCACTGCATATTTTGTTATAATGCATAGATGCACAGAGCTACATGGTTGCTAAATGTGAACATTTTTTATTTCCCACTTTTGATTTTTCCGAGCAACTTTTTGATCCATAATTTGATCCATTAATAAAAAATATTATTTAGAACATGTTACTTTTTCCATGCTTTGCATAGTTTCCCCAAATTCCTCGGTTTTTGTCTCAATTTCCCCCATTACATTATACAGGCACAAATCGTGGGTTATAGATCATAGGTTATAGGTCATAGGTCATAGAATAGTTCAATTTCCTTCCAATGTTTTCTCGTCTTATTAAAATTCAAAGTGTTTCCATTCCTTCAAATGGGAGCTTTGGATGACATTTAATAATTCAAAAATACATGTTATGATGTTATGTCAATTACACAAACTTGTCTCATCCTCATTTCCTTTGGAAATTTTCCTATCCCATTTTCATTTCTCTCAAGTCTCAAGTCTCACCGGTAACTAACCAACCACAAGCCATTATTATGTAAAAATTGGTAGAATAAATGCATGTTCAACGTTCAATGTACTACATACATCATTGTCCATGTTCCATGTTCCATGTCACTGTCACTAAGATTCGCACGTCTTCTATCACCTATTATGAAAAGGATGTACTTTGTACTTCCTACATTGTACCATGCACTCTGTGAAAATTTGAAGATGATGCAGCTTCAATTTTCAATCCAAGTGCATTCTCTTTTTTTCTTGCACACGTCAGTTACATTTATCCTCGAGACGCGAAACTCCAGATTCTAGATTCTCGACTCAACATTCAAAGCTAGAGGCTCGAGGCTTTGAAACTCTTGTGGGCATAAAAGGACGTGATATTTGATGTCTTGAATGTTGAATGTTGAGTCATGAATCATGAATGGTACTCAAAAACCAGTACTTTTTTCACATATTGTCATAAATGACGAAAATTCAGAATTTACAAGAAGCTGCACGAATGACGAGTGATGAGGGACAAGTTGTAGGAGGAAAAGGTAAAAGGTAAAAGACGTCAGCATCAACAAAATAATATGTAAATGACGTTCATTTTTAAGAAAAATAAATTGTGCTATGTTTTTTAAAGGCATATTTTACAGTATATTATGCACAATGCACCTGCTAGAAAATAGGTGGTAAAAGAGGTTGATTATATTCGGATTCTTGACTCTAGACTCTAGACTTTATATTTTGGTCTGTTCATTGCTGAATGTGGTTTTGATGGTGATGTTGATGATGATGATGATGATGTTGTTGAAAGGAATAGGAAAATGATGTTGTGGTGTTTTGTTGGGTTTTTGTTGTGTGGTGAAGTCAAGTGGATATTGGGATGGGTAATGGACCAAACAAGGAATATTAAATTATTTTAGTGTGTTATTATGCATGAGGAAAATTTCCAAGAGTATTCGGGCCCATGTAAAAGGTACAAGGTACAATGCACAAAGGAAAGGAAGAGGTATGGGAATTGGATGGGAAAGATGATGAGTTTGAGTCCTTTTTCCACAGTCAACACTGAGGGAAAATGCAAAATCCAAAATCTAGAATTTGTGAATACATAATAACTATTATGTGGGCACATTTTCCTCCATCAAAAATTTTCTCTTTTCTTTTGTGGTTTGGTTGAGTTTCCTTTGGTTTGCTTTAGAAATCAGGAGTGAGGGATCCCTGGTGAAAAGGTAGAAAGTAGAAGAAAGAAGAAACTGGGATAAATGGGAGGAGGAGGAGGGAAAATGAAGAGTACTAAAAGTAAATGTAAACGTGTTCGTGTTTTTGAAGGAGCGATGACGGGCGACGTGTATAATAAATCGTAATTTATATTCACATTCACCGTCCAAATGTCTCATGTCTGACTGAGAGTTGGCGATTCTGCTTGGAATCATGGAATCTTGGAATTTGGAATTTGGAATTTCTTCCCCGTTCTTTGGCTCCCTTTCTCTCTATAATATACCATGTATGATGGGCAATGTACGTAGTACGTACTATACATAGGTTTGGCTTTTGATGTGGACTCTTCATTCGTCGTCAGTGCTCTCCGCTGAATTCCCACTTCTCCCTTGTGATTCCGTGATTCTTGAAAAAAATCTTATGATGAGGTTCGCAATTCTTCCCGCCTCAAACTCTACATTCTACATCCTACATTCGACATTCTGCATTCCACATCATAAATAAATACTAGGTGAAAGTAACTTCACTTCATCCTCTCTCTTTTCTCACCATCTCCTTCTTCTACACAAAACCTCACCAGCTGTCAATCCAATCGTAGATTCTAGACTCTAGATTCTAGATGCATTGAATTTTGAATTGACAATGTACAATAAATTCCATGTAAATTCACTCCTTCGGATTCCCCAGTCAGTCAGAGGATTCCCAACACGACACATGACAAACGACAAGTAATAAGAAAATAACAAGTCTCCCAGTTTTCTCTGTATTATGTATTATGTTCTAGATTCTAGACCCTGGATTCAATAGATTCTCAAGTATTTTTAATCCGAAAATCCGGAATCTAAAATCCTTTCATTTTTTAATTTACGGATGTTTTTTCACCTTTTCCCTCTTTTTGGACTAGTAGATTGTAGACTTGTCGACATTTCCCATGTTCAGTATCCAGTGTCATCATGACACTGTCTTGTCCAATGTCAAATGTTCAATGTTCAACGTCCAACTTTGCGATGATAGTTCTCCCTTTTTACCCCTACTGAATTTCTATTTGACCCGCTACGCTAGACTTCCGCGTGTCAGTGGCAAGGTGGAAGCAAAATAACCATTCTAAGTTCCATTCAAGTAGCGCAAAAAGAGGTAAATGCACAACGCACATGTAAAATTTTCAGCCGGAAAAGAAAAACGCGGAAAATTTAAAATACCAAATATCAACAGTAAGATATGGAATATGGAATCAAATCTAATCCAGTATCCAACCAACAGGCAAAAATAAAAAGCCACCTGGCAATCCATGTGAAAAAAGTGTAAAAATCCAAGAGCAAGAAATCAGCAACAAATTCCATTTCAAGTAAAACTCCCAATCGAAACATTTTTGTTTTTCATTGCATGAAAAATGAAGAGTGAAGAGTTTAATGGCACATGTTACACGATTCTCGATACTCGATACTCCAGACTCGATTCACGATGATACATGAAAGCAAAAAGGATCAAGTTTTTGGAATTTTGAATGTAAATAGCAATTGTATTATGTGTTATTGTATTGATTATTGATAGCAGATCACAAAAAATGCTTATATCTAAGTACATTGTACATTGTCCATTGTACACACACCATACTAGGAGAAGGCAAAAAAAAGAATCAAAAGATTTTTCCTCCTTCAACTTTGTCAAGTGGGAAGTAAAAAGTAGTAGTAGTAAGTAGGTGAGATCAAAGACTTTGTACAGTGTACAGTGTACAATGCACATTGTGTACATTTTACATACTCCATAGTAAATGCATGTGGAAAACTCTTGCTTTTCTCAGAAAACTTTGAATTTACCGAGTAGCGAATATCAAATTTGCCTGTAAATATGGAACATGAACAAAGGGAAACTAGGCAACTTTTCCACTATTCACCCTGTTTTTTGTACATATGTAAACAAATAAAAGAAGAAGAGACGAAGTGTAAATTCACAGATAGAGAGAGACAGTAGCGAATAGAACCAGCATCAGTGCCAGTGCCAGTGCCAATATCAGTATCAGCTTCAAAGCACATTAGAGCTGGAGTGTTGTAAAAATTATTGTAAAACAGCATCAGTCTCGGCGACTTTCCAAATACAAACAACAAATAACAAATGCTTTGGTGCATTTTGCATCACATATCACATTGTTTGGATTATGGATGTACTCGTAGTCGTAGTCGTACTCGTACTTGTACCTTGTACTAGACCGTAGACCAAATATTTACATTCTAAATTCTAACGTCCAGACTCATATCTTGTGTGTTTTCAGTTTTCAGCATTCCGTTTTCAAGATCCAAGAGTAATAATAAGAGTAAGAATAAAGAATGGTAATAATAATATGGATACTTGTATAAAAAATTCAAGTTTTGGACTCTGGGGAAAATCTTTTGCTCTTTTTCTTTTTCTTCTTCTCCCTTTTCTCTCTCTCGCTTGTCTTATAAATCCCTCAAACTTACTGACAGCTTTTATATCATGCTACCCCTGTTCAGTTTACATTTTACATTTTATACATCCTATGCACAATGTACAATTTATAACAAATATGTATATTTCGACTGAATGTGAAATTGAGAATGTCTACTTTCTACTCTGTGTACATTGTACATGTTTATAATAATATTATTATTTTATTACTCTTGCATATTGTGTTTTGTGAGTTGTGATGAGAGGAGGTCTATGTACTATGTAATATGTACAATGTACAATGTGCGATATGTGAAATTCGAAATGTAATACAATTCCCAAATATGCAGTGATGAATTATACTGTGTACGCTGTATTGGATGTATTGCATAAATAAATCGATCATCACCCGGGATGCTAAAACTCGAGGATAGAAGATTGAGGATTGAGGATGGAGAATTGAGAATTGAGAAGGGTGGAGATAAAAATGAAGAATTGCTTGAAAAAATCATATTCAAGTATTGAGCATCGAGTATGGAGCATTGAACCTTTTGTACAACTTTGTCCAATTTTTTCCTGGTCGTTTTGCTGCACTGTGTACAAACTGTACACTGTACACTGTACAGTGTACAGTGATTGAGAACTTCCAATTTCCAATTTTCTTCAGAATTCCCTCCCTACAAAGTACACTTTACACTTTGTACCTCTTTTGGTTTATACATACTTGACAAGATTTCTCAAGCTTGTGTTATACGCAGGTTGTTTGTTTTTTTAATAATAGTAATCATAATAATTTCTTTTAATATCATGTCCTTTTGTATTCATATTTCTTATTTTAGATTACACTTGCTTTACGAGTGTAATAATCATGATAATAATATTATGAATTATGAATGTTCACGATCACATTCACAATTTGTATTATTTTGCATACATATTGTAGATTCAAGATTCAAGAGTCAAGAGTCAAGAGTCAGGACTTGAACATACAAAATATTGTTATGGAAAAAAAATCTAAATAAAAATCTAAAGAGCAAAGAAAACTAAGCAAAGGGATTTCAAATGCAATATCTATTATGAATCATTCTTCCTTTACCTATATCTATCTACATTGTACATTTCTGCTGCACTTAACCCGATTAAAAGGAAACCCGGATCATTTTTCATCTTTTCCATTTCCTCTTTTACAGTGCAGAAACAGCTTTGCTGCTTCGATTGTGCGGATTCCTTCAAGTCCTTCCTCCTTGATCCATGATCCATGATCCATGATATCAATATGATAATAATAATGAAATGGAGCGGTGACAGAAAGGAAATGTTCCTTTCATAAACATGCATAACTTGGGTCTTGAGTCTTGAGTGAAAAGCAAGTGCAAACTGCACAATGCATCAGCCATTCATCATGATGTTGATGAATGATTATACATTTTACATGATATAATATTATATAAGCTTGGAAAAAGGGAAACTAGATTCGATTTGGATATTTTCAATGGCTTCCATTTTTTCTCCGTGAGGGATTCTGTATTTGTGCAGAGAAACGTTTGTAGATCTGAAATTTGAATCAAAGTGGGTAAATATAAAAGCTAGATACTAGATACTAGGTACAGAACTGGAGCTAGAACTGGAAATGAAAGTAGATTTGGATTGACTGGATACTGGATACAAACCCTTTTGCTCTGTGTGAATCTGACACAAATTGTACAATATTATATTATAAATTATGAGCCCACTCTCAACTCTTGACTCTCAACCAAGTACTTGTATTTTGTATTTTGTATTTGGTATTGACTATTGATTATTTGTGCTTGAATTTATGCGTGGGTGCTGGTGGTGGAGCTGCACCACGAAACGAAATCGGAAATAGAAATTGTACGTGTATATAATAACATAGTGTGTAGCCATTGAGGAAATGAATGAGGAGCATGCAACCCGCAATTACAAAATCAGTCGTAATAAATTGAACTCGACCAAAATCCATTAGCATTGGTTGCTATTCAAAAGACATCGTTCTAAACCAAATACATAATACAAAACACGACACGCCACAGACTCTCAATCGTCATCTACCGCACTGTAGGTTGTACGCTGTAGTGACTCGAAGCTCGAAATAAATTATACAAATGCTCCATTATCCATTATTGAACACTGTAGTTCATAACATGAATAAAAAATTAAACAAACAGTAGCTTTCATGTTTCTCCACCCTCGATTCCCAATTCACAATTCTCAATGAATATTTCGTGACCGTAGGTCAGAACCGTAGAATTCATATCAATAAAAGTCGTTAAATAATGAATTTAGCACTTAGTGACCTTATTTCACATTTCAAGTTCAACCATGACCTTGCTTGTCTCTCATCTCTCGTCTTGCGCGTACATATTTACTATTTATTATCTATAATCTATATGCAGCTAAAAACCTACAAACTACAAACTACAAACCTAGAAGCAACGAACAATGAACAATGAACAATGTGTGATGTATGATGTGAGATGAAAATGGTAATCAATAATAAACCATTTTGATTGTGAAAGTTTTTGAGATCCTACTTCCAACTGACTTTGCTTCTGCTTCAACCTACTCCTTTTTTCATAAGGAAAAGAATTTTTTATTAATATTTCCATTTCCATCACTCCGTTATTGCTTATTGTTTATTGACATGTCAAAACTTGAGTGTTGTGGATGGAGGATGGAGAAATCGGAATTTTGAAGCTTGAAGCTTGAACTTTGAAGACTTTGAAGACTTTGATGAAATAGCAAAGGAATAGTACTCCAAACCAACTTATTTGTTTTTCCGTCAAAGTAAAATATTATTTGATAGTAGAAACGTAGATCTTGGATGCAGGACGTAGAGTATATCGAAGTATCCTGTATTTATAAAAACTCAGAATTCAGAATGCTCATAAGACAGTATCAGTATACCGGGTCTCAAAAAGGCAGAATTACAAAATATAAAGAAAAGAAAATCTAGTATCTAGAATCTATATTTTGTCTTTGGTCTGTGAAAAATGAGAATTCGGATTTGGAACATGAACACTGAACATTGCACAACCGTTCTATCTTCATCTCGCAACTTGAATTTTGATAGACGAATTGAGTTTTTTTCCTTCAATAATATCTTGTAATTTTATTGTAGTTTTTCTATATTCTTACTTGCTGTTGTTTTGGGGGGTTTTTAAGCCAAATTCAAAGTCAAAACACTACTTTCTATACTGTAAAAACTGTACACTGTAACCTGTACATTGTGAAAGTTTAGTTGCAGTTTAAGAGAAAAAGACGAGGAAAATTTCTCCCATCTTCTCCTTCCTTCATTCTGCCTTTGGCCCGAAGGAATTCTTAATATTTTTCTATATTAATCTCAAAACTCAAAACAAACGAAATGTACAGTGCGTCTTGAGTATTACACTTGTCACGGAAATAAATACAATTCCTTTTTTAGCCTCATCTTTTTAATTTTCGGTTCTGTAATTTTCTAAAACCTGACACAATTGTTGGAAACGTGAACCCAACTTGAATTTCAAGGGAGATTAATAAAATGTAAAATGAGTTTTCAATATTCTAAATTCAAAAGACTTTTAGTTGTTTATTTTATTTAGTTTTGAGTTGCAAGTCTAGACTCTAAATTCGCAACTTTTCCTGTTTGTTGTTCAAAACAGCTCCAAAATTTAAGTCATTGAATTATTTAAACAAATTATTAGGACTTTCATCTTTCATTCCATTTTCTAGATTCTAGGTTCTAGATTGTACAACAAGAAAAAGCAATAGAACGTAGAAAGTCCGGTAGAGAAAGAATAGCAGCATAGATTACAAATTACACACTTGAATTGTAAATTGAGAAGGGAGAATGAATGGAGAATTCCACTTGTGTAAAATCCTACGTTCTAAATTCCGTAAGATTCTGCTAACTCATTAAGTGCTGGTTGTTGATTGTTGGTTGTTGGTTGTTTGTAGATGGACACTAGACTCTAGACTCTAGACTCTAGAATCTAGACACCCTGACTACGCATTACATTAAATTACACAGTCGGTAAATACTAAACACTAAATATGGATTGCGTGCCTAGTGTCTAGTGCCTAGTGCCTAGTACATGTATCTAAAATTTGAGATCTCGAGAATCTCCAGAAATGCCTCTTGTCCCACTAAATCCCGAGTTGGTATTCCCTGGACACGAGCGAGAACAAGGAGTTACAAATTTAAGCAAGAGCAAGACAAGAAAAGTCTGAGAGAGAATAGAGAAGCAGGAAAGAGGAAAGAAGTTGAATGAACAAGCTCCTAAGCCGTTGATTAATTCTTAATTCCTTGAATGAATTAATTATCCCAAAATACTCTTCCTCTCTTCTATGCTGTTCTATTCCAAACTGTAGGAAGTGTAGAAGGTAAAATGTACAAACTTTAAACCCCAGTGCTTGAGTTCAGAGTACAAAATCTTTTTGCATAATGCACACATGTATACATTCCACATTCGTCGTCCTACATGTGTAAATCGTAATACCCTCCCACACTTTAACCATGTACATTGTACAATTTACAGTACATACAACAGACACAATGCATCGTGTTTACAAATGGTGTAATATTTGTGGTAGTTACATACACGATGCATTGTACCTTGTATCTATAATGTACAATTTATAATGTACACAGTACACAATAGCGTTTGACTTCCGAGTTTCGGAAATTTCCTCTAAACACTAAACACTAAACAGTACACTCTGCACTGGCACTGCTTGTCCAAGGCAAGGGGTAAACCATTGGAGAATATTTTAAGATGTAAGAATCTGTAAATTGTACGCATATTTTATGAGCCTACAACCAAACCAAAATCAGACATGTAACTGGATGTTGGACTACTCTGTATTTTGTATTTTGTCCTTGGTAGTTGGTGCATTAATAATTAAGTTGATAAAAAGTGGGTCAATATGGTTACAAATCACAAACGGGACTTACATGCGTAAGATGAAAAGTATATTTTAAACCCCGTCCAGCATCCAGTATCCAGCATCTAGCATCCAGACAATGACAATAATAATAATTAGCTGAGTAAGCATTCAAAAGTGGCTGAGAATTTTGTGACAAGAATTTAAAGACTTGAGACTTGAGACTTGATGCTCAACAACTTAAAACATTTAAAATTTAAATAGAATCGTCGTAATAAATGCATAGTCACGTAAACCATTACAAAAGTGCATGAATATGAATAATACACAGGGTAATGAAGGAAAAGGAAGGAAGGCAGTCTACATTTATGGATCATGGTTGACGGTCGACGGTAGACGATGGACGGTCATCAACATTAAAATTGAATTCATAATTCTTAAGAGAGCATGCTAAATACTCAATGCTCAATGCTCAATGCTCACGTAGTTATTTTAGTCACACTTAATTCCCACTTCTCACCTGATATTAATTCTACTGATGAGTTCTCTATTTCTCTCCTGTATTTGGACAGTGTTAAAAGCTTTTTAGAATTTTTAATTCTTCTCATACTTCATTTTCATTCTAATTCATGCTCCAAGCTCCAAGCTCCAAACAATAAGCGCTAAACGCTAATCATCTCAATAGATTCAAGTTATTCTTAGCTTTACACGTTACACTCAATACTCAACACTCAACATGAAACACCTTTTCCTAGCCTGACGTAGCCTAAAAATAAGCATGAGATGTAATATGCAACCAGTTCAGTTTTCAGTTGTAGTATTTTGCCTTTGAATTATGACGCTGACGATGGATAAAGGCAAAAACCACGTTCACCATGTTACTGCTGCGACTTGTAACAGCGCAGAACACAAGCCCATTAAACGACAGCACAAGCTACAACCAGTTTTTTCTTCAGAGTTCTGTTTAAAATTCAAAGTTCAACGGAAAAATCAGAGTGTTGTTGGTTTTTTAATTTTGAGCTTTGTGTTTTGTGTCGCCCTAAATTTTCTTTGTGGAAAAATATTTGAATATTTGAAATTCTACTTTAATTTTAACGTTGTATCGTTGTATCGCCCATCCAATCGTTAATAAAGTGCACATTAGAGAGACAAAAATTGGAAATAATAATATAAATCTTTTAATGGAATATCAAATATGTACAATGTACAATGTACACACTGTACACGGGAGTGACTTTCCTTCTTTAAGTGCACCAGTGAATTGAATAAAGCGAAACGTAATTTTGTACCCGTAACTTGTGCGTTGTGAGTGACTTTATTTTACATATTTTGAGAAAAAGGTTTTCCTTTTTTTAATGTATTCTTTTTTACTACTTGATTATTTATTATTTTTGGTTTCAAGAATCGGATTGTCTCGTAAAACGATGCTATAGCGAATAGCAAAATAAGATGTGGGTGCTTTCCAAGAGGCAATTCAATTACTATAAGCCATAAGTAAAAAGTAGAAAATACTTTTATTTCAAGAAAAGTTTTAAATTTTGTAGGTTCTTCAAACCGAATTATAAATAATAAATAATACATTATTTCGGTCAAAATAATATACTACAATAATATAATAATGCGCTTTGATGTTCACTGTTCACTATTTATTGTTCATCACAGTTCAGCTTTCCCTCTTATTTTACGTAACTTTAAGAGGAAACGAATTTAAAAAAGGGTAAAATAAAAAAGAGTAAATAAAATAAAAGGAATAATATGTCACAAATTATCAAACACAAAATGACCTAATAGGCTCAATACTCAATACTCAATGCTCAATGCTCAATGCTCAATACTCGGTATAGCTCGCGCGTCATGGAAGTTATGACAAACGTCATTTCTTATAAAAAATTCAAGGCTTGAATCAATCTTGTTGTTTCCTGACATGTTTTCTTTACAGTGTACATAATTTTAGTTAACTTTTTAGAATTTTGAAAGCACTTTAACTATGATGCGATTGGACTGGATTGAATTGAGAGTTTCAAGTATTGAGTTTTGAGTTAGGAGGAAATTTCCCCACTGAATTTTTTATGACCAGAGAAACTTTGTAAGTCGGTCTTGAGTCTTGAGTCTTGAGTCTTGATATTGATATTGATGGATAGAAGGACAACCCGTGTTCATAAAAGCTACCTGTAGCTTGTAGCTCTCCGTCTCTGTTTCTGTGTAGATATGACGCAGGAAACAACTTTTAAACAAAATTATAGGAAATAAAGTGAAATTATTGGGAAACTTTCTCCATTATTTACATTATCACAATACACAATACACAATACAGAATCCAGTCCATCCTAAAATATATATTTATTACGCACACGTAGATTGGACCAATTTGAACAAAAAATGTAATTTGGGATGGACGATTTATTACTAACGATTTTGACAGTGCTAAAAATGTATCTTTCTCCACAAGTCTTAACTTTGGACATTCAGTTTTTAAAAGGACAGCTTGCTGTTGTTGGTTTTCTTATTCTTCTTTTATTCGATGGTTTTCACTTTCTCAGGGTATAAATTAAGTTGACGTTGATATGAATATCAAATATCATAATCAGATAGTTCGTGGTTGATGGTAGTTTAACATTGGGCATTTACCATTTAGCGCAATGTGTATTATCAAAAATATTAGCCATATATTTATCAGTTTCTTACTTTTGACATTTAAATTGTGTACTATGCAAAAAGAAAAAGACGACAATCTACCATTTATAATGTATAGTCTGTCTCCTTTTGAGGCAATGCTCCGCTATCTATTATCTATTATCCATTCTTCAGGAGAATTTATTCAAACAAAATCTAGTTATACACAGTGGTGATTTTGTAAATTTTGAAGTGCCGGAACGCTCTCAAAATATGCATTTTACCTAGTGTAAATTTTTTCTCCAAATTTCCATTGTATCTAGTGTAAGCCGAACCTTTTTTTGGAGCCTCGCAAATCGGAAAGTAATCGGTCGTTGTGGGGCACAGATACGCAGTTAAAACAATTTTTTGATTTTTTCCACGTTTTATAAATTTTAAGCTCAAAGGTCTTTTTTTTGGCCCTTGTTGGTGCAGCCGACATGTCAAGTGTTGCTCAAGTAAATGGAAATAGGTCAACAACTTTTGTTAAATCGAGCAACACTTTTTATTCAAATTGTTTTAACGTTTATGCACGGAAAAATGTAGAGTTTGGGCTGCCCGAAATTCGAACGATGGCTTTAAAGTCCGTATTTTATCTAGTTAAGCCGTTCATTTTGTAATCAATTTTTGTGCAAACCTCTTTCAAGTTAGTCTCTCTACGAGCTGTAAGAAATTGAGGAACACTGTTCAGTCAGTATTGTTTGAAATAAACAGCGAGCGAAGCGAGCTCAAAACTTTTTTAGATTTAGCTAGCAAAAAACAATTAGAAAATGTAAAAATACGTTCCGTTTCACATTCACAAATGGGTTATCTTATAACTTGACGTAATTTCAATGAATTTTATTTAAAATTTCTTTCCAGAACTGCCGGAACTGCGTTCCGGCATCGGAAAAAGTGGCGGAACTGCGTTCCGCCCCGTTCCGGCACAAAATCACCACTGGTTATACAATTCATATTATGGTTCAGTATTTTGCATATAGCAATTGTCATTGTTTTGGTCATGTTGGAAGATAAAATATTGGGTCTAAATTTGTCAATTATTTATGCATACTTTATATGCTGTGTCAATCTTCCACTGATACTGACACTGGTGGTATTTTATTTTAGTGAAAGCCAAGTTATGGGCTGTGGGATGTGACTAGAAAATTGGACATGGAAAATTATCCTTTTCACATTTTTCCCAGTTGTATGCGTCTGTTGTCCATGTCTCTATTGAAACCGGTGGTTTGGTTTGGTTGTTTTCTGTCTGTCTGTTATGTTATTCAAATGATTGTGTATTATATTTACTATTTACCATTTACCATTCATCCACTTGATTACCCTGTCTGAGTTTTTATTTATAGCTGAATTTGGATTTGGATTTGGATTTGTTTACTTCTTTTTACCAAAGAAAAGGGTTGATTGATTTACAGTAGAGCGTAGACTTTAGCTGTATGGAAAATGGACAGTGAATACTGAATACGACTGAATAAGTCGCATAAAAGTGACAGCTATTGATTGCTCGCTACTCACAACCATCGTTATTACAAACTGCTCATAATAATTATTTTTGAACGAAAATCACATCAAAATCCTGTGTATTCTACCGTTAAGTTATTTTACTTTAGTTTTGAACATTGAATATTGAATATTGATGTAGAATGTAGAAAGTATAGATAATTGGTAGTGCATCGTAAATCATAAATCAAATAGAATTGTGAGATCTTATGGCAACAACAATATTTGTTGGTAAATAACAATTATCTCATCCACAATGCTTCTTTTTCCCTACTGAGTAAAGCTTTCATAGCGAAAAAGAAATTCGTTACCTTATTATTACCTTCTATGTCCGATTTGTATGTGTGTATCTATTTCTGATGTGGTATAAAATACACAAATGATGTAGCGTACAGCTTCATTACATAAATTCTTGTCATTTATGTTTCTTATTCAGTATCAGAGTATTCAATTTCAATGTACGATACATATAATAATTTCTATTCCGAATTCACTGCCATAATTTTTACAGTGTGGTAGCAGTGACATTTTGAATGCGCTAGTTTCTAGATTTCAGACTTTAGCTTTTAGAGTACTTTTTCACAGAGTTTTGAGTTTGTAGTTTTGAGTTCCTTTGGATTTTCACACTTGAAAATCCTATTCTTCTTTTTATTTGACCAGAACCAAAACCACAGCGGGAACCAGTAGCAAAACTAAATCCAAAACCAAAGCCAACAAGTCTAAAAATGTAATTTGGAGGAAAAGAAAAGAAGGGACAGAGAAAAGAAACGAGGTTTGGGAGGAAAAAGTGAAAGCACAGCAAAAAATATGCAAGGAGTATCTAGCACAGATTCAATAGGACAGTTTTGTAGCTGTGGTTTTCTTGAGTCTTGAGTCTGGGGGCTCGAGTCTTGAGGAATCAGAGCGGCGAGAGAGAGAGCGAGAGAGAAAGAGAAGAAAATGTTGAATACTTTCACTCTTTGTATTATTATGCACATTATCCATGCCATGTCATTGTACATTGT
This sequence comes from Sminthurinus aureus, assembly GCA_034698265.1. Taxonomy (NCBI): domain Eukaryota; kingdom Metazoa; phylum Arthropoda; class Collembola; order Symphypleona; family Katiannidae; genus Sminthurinus; species Sminthurinus aureus. Next base: position 60,833 of record JAQGBH010000200.1, read on the forward strand.
ACATACAAATATATAAGTAGTTAGTGATATGCAATGTGTAATCCATATTACACATAATAAAGTACTTGTAGTACATAATATAGTTGATATTTTATATATAATCGCAGTCAGAAAATAGAAAATATCTATATTCATCTACATTCTACATTCTACATTTAGAATCCAGATCTACATGGAGAATGGAGAACGGAAAATGGAGAGTAGCGAGTTAAAAAAACAAGTTCTTGTTGTAGAATGTAGATAGATTGTGGTGCTCATAGTTACGCACTTACGAATTAGATTGTGGCCTTTTATGGCCTATAAAGTTTCCATGTGTGCTGTGTGCTCCCAGTTAAAATAGTGTGATAGTTCCCCCGATAGAATCCACCAATTCACCAAATGTAATCCTCAGCACAGACACTCGCACACAACACACACAGTCGCACTTTGAGTGCAATATCCCAAATAGAAATAGCTTTCTCTCTTTCCTCCACTTTCCACTTGGAATTGTCTCACTATCTCCAAGTCTCATCTCTATCTTCTTTCTTACATGTATCTTCTATCTCTCCATACCGTGCCAAAGCACAGCCTTTAGCCTTACGCCTTACACCAGCACTAGTATCAGCACCGTCCTGTACACTGTACACTAGGGCTCGCCATTTTACAACAAACTTCGAAAAATTAAAGTCTTACCCCCTCACGTCGTTCCTTTTGGTGTAAAAAACAACCTCTGAAAATTTCAATCAATTCGGTTTAGGTTTAGGGGTCCATCAAGGGCACCAAAGTTTAACATGTGTTTTAAATGGGAAAAAACTCAAAAATCGGGCATGATGTGGGTGGGGAGAAAAGGGGAGGTGGTAAAAATTTTCTTAGTATCTTAATCAAGGCTCCCTAGTCCACTAACAAATCGTACCAAAGGAAAAAATTCCAAAAAAATTCTTTCCCAGTTTTTCAAGGGGGTCAAAAACTTAGAAAATGGAGAAAACTAAGAAAAATGAGGTTTTTGACTACCTTGAAAAACTGGGAAGGAATTTTTTTGGAATTTTTTCCTTTGGTACGATTTGTTAGTGGACTGGGGAGCCTTGATTAAGATACTAAGAAAATTTTTACCACCTCCCCTTTTCTCCCCACCCACATCACGCCCGATTTTTGAGTTTTTTCTCATTTAAAACACATGTTAAACTTTGGTGCCCTTGATGGACCCCTAAACCTAAACATAATTGATTGAAATTTTCAGAGGTTGTTTTTTACACCAAAAGGAACGACGGGAGGGGGTAAGACTTTAATTTTTCGAAGTTTGTTGTAAAATGGCGAGCCCTAGTGTGCAGTGTGCACTGTGCAAAGTACCACGGAACATAGAATATAGAATTGCAACTTTCATCTGCAAAGGAAAGGATGAAAAATGAAAAAATGTGGACTTTTTACCAGGAAACTTTTAATAAGATTTCTGGGAGCAAAGAGCATGAATGATTTTGATGATTGGTGATCAATAATAATTCATAATAATAAAAAACTTGCTCAGAGCCTACAATTGTTGAAATTAAAAATTGAAATGCCACAGTAGCGCACGTGTTCAGAAAATTATCAATTGAAAATTCAAAGTTCTAAGATATAGAGGAAATCAAGCGTAACCTGCATTCTCCATTCACCACAATATTTTCTAGGAAAAAAAAAATAAAGTATTGTTGCCTTTGGAAGTCGGATGTCGGAAGCAAAAGCAAAGATTAAAGTCTTAATACCTAATTCAAAATTCAAACTTCAAACATCGAAAGCAGCAGCAGTTCACTGTTTTCTTTTGATGTGGTAAACAAGTAATGAAATCTATGCAAGATGCCCCTGGTTCTGGATGGAAGATGCTCCAACTAAACTAGATGGATCAAGTGTCAAGTTAATGAATAATGAACAAATTATGATCAACTCTGCGCTCTGCGCTCTGCGCTCTGCGACACCTGGACTGGGAATATTTAATTGTGTTTACACCAAATTATTTTACTTTCAATTTTTCCACTCCCAATTCCCAATTCTCAATCTGTCATTTCATGACATGTTTGTTATTCGTTAGCATTGGTTCACTAGTCACTAGTCCTGAAATCTGAAATGTATATCTTCACCAGTGGTGAGTCACAATTCACCACTCACCCTCTCATAATATTTTCATAGACAGCACCAGGTTCATTATGTTTCATGTTTTATATCCTTCACAAGTCTCAAGTCACAAGTCACAAGACAAGAAGAGAGAAGTAAAATAGTTAAAACCTCCATCCAGTATCCAATTTTCACCACACCGTATCATTATAAAATTGTAATTTGACATGAGGTATTTGGTATTTGAAATTGTGAAACCCTTCAAAATCCACCACCAATTCTCACCATCTACCATCTATTTCTTTCTATGTTCGCGTTCCAGGTCCCAGTCCTAATTGTACATTCCAACTTGGAATTTGCAAGTAAAGCCTATACCCTATACTGCCTACCGCCGACAACAGCAATCAACACAACATAGCAAAGAATAAAGGCAAATGTAAGTATTATCTACGGATTTTTTCCTGCAAGATGCAAGATTGAATATCCAATTTGCAAGAGGATCGAATTACATTGTAAAGAGTACAAATCACCAATTTATTTCAAATTATTGTGAATTGTGAATGGTGCGAGACATAACATTTCATATTATTATTTTTTATTCGTCTGTTTCTGTGTCTGCCCTAGTTTATTTCTCAGATTCAGCACGTCAATTCAAAATTCAATCTTACATCAAGCGTCAGCCATCATCCATTCTCGAACTCAAATCTCAAATAGAAAAAAAATAATTGTTTGGTTTTATAAGATGTCCAGTGTCCAGTGTCCAGTTTCCAATGGCATGTACATAATACATACAGGACAAGTAAGAACTGGACAATGGCAAGTGGAAACAAGAAACACGGTGTTCCATAAATGTAACATTATACAATGTGAAATAAAAATTTATCTGTGGATAATTATTACCATAATTTACTTTCTACATACACTCGTAGTTTATTTTTGGTCAGCATGGATTGCACATTGTAGTTTTTAGTGTTGTACAAAAGTAAAGAAACGGAATATTACATAGCAAATACAACAAAATTATTGTTGATTGGCGAGAAGTATGGAAATTTTGATCCTTTATTCTCTCAATAATGTAAAAAAATCAATGGATGAAACATGAAAAGTCATAAATCAAAGTCAGGCTTCTGACTTATGTAACCACACTCACAAGTAAAAAGTGTAAAAACGTCTAGTTTTTAAAACAATTTGAACAAAAATTAAAACAAAACGGAAAGTAAATGAAGCATAAATTGTTCACTAGGATATTTTGTATTTTGTAAGAGAGAAAAACTAAATAAATCATTAGTCAGTATAATTATTCATGTTGTAACCAGTAACAAACAAACAGAAATGAAAAATGTAGATGGGGTACAAAAAGCTCATCTGGTATAACACGTCACATCAAACCTCAATAAAGAAGAAATTCTGCTTCCGTTTCATGTGGTTTCTAATAGTGTAAAATTATAGTAAAATAATTTGCATTTTCCCTAGCGTTTTCGGTTTTAGGAAGTCCATGCTGTTTTTGAATTGGAATTTTCAGTTCTTTGTTGATTGTTGATCTTCCCCGGTCAATTCAGCGTCCTTTTCTTGGTTTAGCTCTTCAGCTGTTGAGGATGGTGAAGTGACTTTCCGACTACTGGAATTGCCGGCTGTTTGAAGTCTCCTCTCAAGATTTTTTGTGGAAGTGGAAGAGATTGAAGTTCGAGGTCGGCTCATGAGTTTTGGATTGGAATTGGAATTGGACTGAGGAGAAAATTTTCTCGAGGATTTTATTGATTGAATTGTGCCGCTGCTTTGTTGTTGTAATTCTTGAGCTCTTTTGGCAGCAAATGCAGAAGCGACTCGATATGACACTGATTCAGGATGAGGAATTGGCAAAGGCATGTCGTTGTCGTTGTCATCGTCATTGTTGAGGTCGTTGTTGTCATCATCATCGTCACTGATTCCATATTCCCATCGCTCTTTTCGGTCCATCTCGTAGTCAAATTGATGCTTGAAACGATCAAAAATACTCTTTGGTTTTCCTTCTTCTTCTTCTTCGTCTTGTTCATTCTCATTTTCATTGTCGTCGTCATCGTCATCGTTGGAATCTTCAGAGTCGGATTGAGTGTGACGATGTGGATGGCGATTATTGGGACCGTCGCCTTGGCCATCTTCTCTGTCTGAATCCTCATCCACTTCCGTTTCAGACTCCTCAGAGCCGGAAAGATGTGTGTCGTCTGTGGTTGAGGCGGAAGACGGAGCTTCCAAGTTCATTTTGTTCCTTTTCCTGCTGCTCGGATTTTCCTGGTCGTTGACGAGTGCAGATGCTCCCAAACTGCTCGCCAATTCCAAATCTGCCTGCAGAAGCGGATCTTTGTTGATTTTCTCAATCATTTCGAT